>JAKCPI010016978.1:0-21187 GCA_023213315.1 Euborellia annulipes | reverse complement strand
GCCTATACTTTTAATAAATTTAATTTGTTTCCCTTTGTGATCTTCTTAAAAAAGAGAGATTTCCTAATAAAACTATTTTGTTTATCGAAACACATGTATTGATTCTATCCAATTTGTTGTGTAGATTAGCTTTTTATTGGATTCCCTTGGTCTTCAAATGCTCAACTTTGTATACCTCCTTGTCAACAGGTTGTTCGCTTAGGCAATTTCTTTTTTACTTTTTTTAAATGAATACTACTAGTTATAAAAGAAGCAAATTCTCGCTTATATTAATAGATTTTTTGCAAGGTTTTGTAGAAAAAACTTATGTTTAATATCAAAGAACAAATTAAGTTTTCCCAATATTAAGTATTTGATTGAGCTTCTATGTTTTACTAGTTTATTATAGAACCTAGATAATATTCAAGATAGCAAATTAATTAATATGAAAAATTAAAAAATTTGCTATTTTGATTTTTTATGTAGGTAAATAATAAATTCAGTCCTTAAAGGGTTTGTCTTCTATTGTCTGTAGCTAATGATGAACTAATTAACCTTTAACATTTATATCTAATTTCTTATTTAAACTGTTTTTAGTGGAAATAAATATAATATTTTAGTGACAAGCGTTTTCGACACTTTAGCCCCTTATTTTATTTATTTTTATTTTACAAACGAAATATCGTAATAAATATTTTACCGCTGCACGCGTACGAAAGGGAGTTTTTATCTTTTTTTTTTTTTCAAAAGATTAAAACGTATTTTTAGTGCTTTTTCCCTTTCAACAGTTGGCAATAATAATGAAACCAATCTGTTTCTTTCTCTATCCATCGCCCCTTATTTCCGGGAGAGAATGAGTAATGATTTCTATTCGCCATTTTGAAATGGCGTAAAACCCCAATTAAATACAAGAGAGAGAGATATGTACGTATACACATATGTATATATATGTAGAAGACGGACGGTTAGAGAAAGATGTTCGATGATTAATTGAGAATCTCATACCATCATGTGACAAAACTTTAGAATTTAATCATCTAAAAACTTTTGTGTAATTTCCAAATATTCATTAAAATTAATAAATAATTTCAATCTAGTTTTATTAGCATGAATATTTAATAAATTTAGATAACTTAATTGAGCCATTAAATTAAATCTGTTTGATAGACGAGGTAGGAAAGATGTTGAATCAAAACTTTGCTGCTATTTTTAACCAATTTCTTTTTCGTCTATGATGAAATTTTTTATGAGAGACGTGACACTTGCCTGAAATAGGCTTACAATTTTTTTATAATGCAGATTTTTTTTTCAATTGCTGTTATTCTTCTTATATTCCGAATTATGGCCTTTTATTATCCCAGGATCCATCTAGAGCAGGGCTTCTAAAAATGGTGGGTCGCGGGCCTCTAGGGGGCCTTGGATTACCCGCAAGTGGCCGCGAAAAGTCGAAAATGTAACACGTTCAATAATCACAACATAAAACCGTGTTTATTTTTTTCACGCTTTTAAATACATGCATTGACTAGTAAATGTGTGCATATACGAAATTCAAAATTATAGTTTTTTAACCAATCTGAATTAAAAAAAAAAAAATAGAGGGGCCGTGAGATATTGGCTTGGGTTCCAAGAGGGCAGAGACTTCAAAAAGTTTAAAACGAGAAATTTTGTTGTGTAGGCTAAAAGTGCATATTTTAAATGTTTTTACTTTCTCTTACCTCTATATATGTTAATATATATAGAGAG
This sequence comes from Euborellia annulipes, assembly GCA_023213315.1. Classification (NCBI taxonomy): domain Eukaryota; kingdom Metazoa; phylum Arthropoda; class Insecta; order Dermaptera; family Anisolabididae; genus Euborellia; species Euborellia annulipes. The sequence continues at coordinate 19,465 of JAKCPI010016978.1, read as the reverse complement.
AAAGTATTGGATTCATGTCAAAAATTCGCTGTCGAGATTTTGATGGATATACACGTTTTGAGGACCCCTGAATCCAAAAAGATGGTCTTCGCGACATGGTCTGTCTGCTTGTGTGTCTGTGAACAAAGTATCTCAAGAACGAAAAGAGTTAGGAAGTTGAAATTTTATATTTAAGTTAGACACCCCCCCCCCTGTCACGTGACACGAAGCTTTTGAACAAAATCGACCAAAGAGTACTAGTACTTTACTGATATAGGCCTACTTTTTCAGTTTTTTTTTCGATTTTCTCAAACTTTGCTTCAACGATTTTGATTAAAATTCAAAAATAAATTATTTTTTAGATGCTTTTTAAAATGTATATTCTCATTTATCCTTTGAAATCTTCTGAAGGCCACTTTACTCTACTACTTCATAGGAAAGATAGGAGAAATGGTTGCCATGGTAACAAAATATAAATATTTTCTATACTTTTAAATTTTACATCTTGAAATTGAAAAGTACCGTACTGTTGGAAACTAAATATATGCCGACACAAAAAATCTGGCGTGACAAGCACAGAGCACAACTTTCGCTTACTTGTGTGCTGTGCGACCAGTCACACCAGATTTTTTGTGTATATCGATCCAAACCCTAGTTATTAAAACCTTAATAGGACAGAATGCCACAATTAATAAAAAAATGTTTTTGCAATTTATTTTCCAATTAAGCTTTGACAATAATAATTTATCTTATAAGAAAGAAAAAGCAAAATATTACCAAAAAATAAAATTTTGGTTAGTTTGGTTTTTCAAATGTGTTTTTAATGATTAGCGGATATTAAATATAATTGATTCCATTTATTATTTTACGCCCCTCTATTTTTTTTAACCCTCTCTGCTCTCTTTCCTTTTATTCGTTTTGCAAATAAAAATATGCCAACGATCGTTTTTTTGTCATTTATCTATTCATTCTCTTTTTAAATGGTAATTTTTGGTCATGAAAGGTTGGAAGAGGGATGGAAAGAAAAATTGAATTATTTCGATAATGAGATAAAATGAAAATAGCACAGAAAAAAATGAATCTTTCTGGGTGAACAAAACTGTTTCATTTTTTCTTTTTTATCATCTTAAAAATAAAATTATATTCGAATATTTTTACTCAATCGATTTTTTCAAATAAACATCGTTGTATTAATTAGCCGAGTGAATTAACTCTTAATCAGATCTATTCTCTAAAAACAGACGTTTTTAAATCGAAATAGGAAAACGTCCATAATATCGCCTGCTGAGAATCATAATGGCGAAAGGTCCGAAAATTCGAGAAAAGGGGCTTGAAAGTTTTATAAACATGTTCTTTTTTTTCATTTAAATTTATTTGGCAAAGAGCTCTAGCCATCCTGCCATTTTTCCATTTAGTTTATAATTTTAGTATAAAACGAGAAAGTAAAAAATTAATAATAAAATAAATAATGATCAGTTGGTATTCGTAAAGATGAGATAGGCCTATGCATATTTTTTATGATTTCTTCTACAATATTTTATATTATTTTTTTGTTATTAGGTGATGATAATTCAGATCCTATTGAAGGATGACTATATGAAAAAATTTTATCCAAAATATGGAAAATTAGTTCTTTTAGTGTGTTTGTATTATTTAGATAAACAGGATTTTAGGTCAACTGAACTTGTGGTATATTTAATGAGTTTGATATATTTTGAGAATAATAGAGTGGAATACTTGTTCTACTGTTGTGTGATGCGCACATGGCTGGCATGTTCGCTCCTTGAGAGATTTGGGGACCTTTCCCTGATTGGGTACCTATGGCAATTAGGGAGTTGATGAGTTTTGAGGATGTTCTTTTGATGTCAGAACAGGGAAATTATTAACATCTTGAATATTTACTGTTGCTATTTGTGCTTAAGAATTCTTTATGGAACTTTTGGCTTCAGAAAAAGATACATTTTCATTTGCCATTTTTATTTTAATAGATTTTTGGAGTGTAAATTCAGGGCATTGATTTTGAACTATAGCTGAATGATTACTTTTACAATTTACGCAGAGAGGATTATTTTGACAATTATCTGCAGAATGAAGGCCACTACATCTGTGGCAACGCTCTTTTCCTTTACATCGCTCAGAAATATGCCCGAAAAGAAGACACTTTCGGCTTTGAATTACTCTTTGAATATACGGTTCTGTTTTGCAAATTACTCCAAATATTTGAATCTCAATAGGGATGATAAAACATATTCTTTTTTTTTATAAAAAAACATTCACACTTTTCTCATTCACACTCACACTCACGCACACATTCACACAGTCTTTTCGGCAACTTAGGCCATATAAGACTTTTGACGATAACCGTTGTAATTAATATATCAATTTGGGGTTGAGGCATTTCTATTTAAGCCGTCTGGTATCCAAATGGCTTAAATAAAATCATCGGACTACCTGGGTCCGAACCCGCGACGTTTGGTTTAGGAGGTAGGCACGCTACCTACTACGCCAAACTCGGGGAGCAAAACATATTCTTATAAACATGTTCATTTAAATAGCCGGACAACAAATGAATAGGCCAGAATCAAGTACTAGTACTTTACTGTCGTATTTATTCAGTTTTTTTTCGATTTTCTCAAAATTCGCTCCATCGATTTTAATTAAAATTCAGAAATCAATTATTTTTTAGATGCTCTTTAAAATGTATATCCTCATTTTGTCATTGAAATCTTCTGAGGACCGCTTTACTCTTGTACAGCGATACATCTTACATGAAATATTATCTAATTTTTAGTGCGAATCTTTAAAAATATAAACTTTAGCCAACTTCATAAATTTTCTTGTAAATGTAAATAATAATTCCATCAACTTTTTGATTAATTAATTCTATTTTTAATTCAAAAGTTATATATATACTAATCTACAAGGATGAAGTGGAGAGATTCTTGTACAAATATCAACGGAGGAGACTCGAAAGGGCCAAGAGTGAGTGAGGGTCCGTAAAGGGAGCTAAAGCAAGAGAAGAGATGAGAGAGAGAGAGAAGAGGAAAGTAGAAGTAGAAGAAGAAGAGAGAAGACCAATCCGCTAATATGGAACATAAACAAAGGAACCAGAGGCAGAACCAACGAATCCCCTCCAGACAGACAGACAGACACCCTCGTCTCTCTCTCTTCCTCTCTTTGGCAACCAAAAAGGGAAAACGTAAAAGAACGAAAAAAAAAGTAAAAAAAAAAAAAAGCGAGGATTTTGCCAACCAACGAACGGAATAGGAGCTACGACGAACAAACGAAAATCGTGCTTAGACTTGTTAATTAATCCTCAAACCAAACTCTCTCTTTTTTTTTTTTAACCAATCCGTTTTCTATTTTGTTGAAGATTTGATGGAGAAAAGTTTTTTTTTTTTTTTTGTGTTCGGTGAGCAATCTGGAATTCGTGATTCTTGTACGAAATTAGATGATTATTCATCACAAAGAGAGAGAATGAAAGAGGGAAAAACATTTGTTGGATGGATGTTCATCAAAAATTAGATGCAACCCTCTTGTTTGATTTTATTTCAAAATTCTAATCGCATTCAGTAGAAAAAAAAAAAATAAGGATTTTATAATAATAAAAAAAGCATAGCAATCTCACAAAAATGCAGTTGTCTTGTCAAACCAATTTTGTAAATATAGTGCTAATAACTTAAAGCCCACAATCGAAAAGCATTTGGCTTTAAGTTTTGGATTACATTTTTTATTTGTTATTATAATTTATTAGATAGGCCTATTGCTCTGAGAAATTTTTTTCTTAAGGCAACTTTTGATTTTACAAGGAGCCTTATATTATAGAAGTTACCTGCATGGGCGTAACTAGGGAATTTAGCTGGGGGGCATGGTATCAGCCATCCTCCGGGGGGGCCTGGAAGGCCCCATATTGTCTGAATTCCCACAAAAAAAAAAAAAAAAAAAAAAAATAAAAAAAAAATAAAAGTAATATTTTAGTTAAAAAAAAAAAAAAAAAAAAAAAAAAAAAATATTTAAGTTTTTTTATTTTAATTAAAATTAAAACTTTAGAGTTATAATTTATAATATAATTTTTAAAAAATAATTTTTAACTTTAAAAATAAAAATTAAAATTATAAAATATAATTTTAATTTATAATCAATATAACAAAATACCCCTGGGGGGGGGGGGGGACCCCCCCCCTCCCCCCCCCCTCTCTTTTATTCTCTTATATATTTGAGGGCATATACTATTCCCGTACGGGTTTTTATTGGGGCGGGGAACCCTTCTGGGGGGGGGGGGAGGCCACGAGCCTTCTAGGGGGGAGGGGAGGGGGCCGGACCCTCTCCGGGACCCCGGTTACGACCCCTGGTTATTTTCTTACCAATATTAAGTAATTTTTTTCTTGTTCGCAAAATGACGAATAACTTTATCACAGAATTTTTTTTTTAATAATAAAACAGATTAGGGCAATAATCTGAAAATTGGGAGAAAATGGGGGGAGGTTCGGATGACTCGAGGGTGAATCCTTCTCTCTCAAAATGAATATATTTTAAAGAATATAAAATATTTTTTATAATTTCTAACAGTATTTAAAATTTTAACACCCATGTCTTCTCTATATATTTTTCTTTATTTATAAATTTTTTGTGATTTCGTTGGGTGAGGGGTTTGACTCCATGGAGCCCATATTACCCCTTCCCCCCATCCAGAGCTACATAGTTACCCATCAGGGATGGGTAAAGACCTTTAAAAAGTATTAGCGATCCGAAACTCAGATCAGGGCATTTCGGACTATCCGATCCACTAATCCGTTCCGGCTGCTGAAAAGGATTAGCGATCATATCGGGCGATCTGATCCGCTAATCCGATCTGATTTGATTTTTAGATGTGTGGATGAATTAAAAGGATATACGTATTTATTAAAAAGTGAAATATTTTAAAGGATTGGCAATCCTTTGAAAAGGAGGAATGCAAAAGTCCAGGATTGCTAATTCTTCGAAAAGGATTCCTAGACCCAGCCCAGATAGCACAGTACGTCTTATGTACGTACATAAGACATACTGTGCTATCTGGGAGAGAGCATAAATTATTTCCATCCGAATTCAAGATCCCTCCCCACAAAAAAAGGATTTCGATCCGAAAATCCTGGATCGGGTCGGATTTTCGGATTTAATTCCAAAAAAGATGGCGATCCTGCCCTTCCCTGCTTGTAACAGATATTAAATTTTAATTTTCTTTCTTTTATTTTGGAAATTAAAATAATATTTAAAGATTTCGCTTTATAAACATAAATAGTACCCTACTTTTTTTAAGTTTATTTTCATTTGCTGCTCATTTCTAAGGCTAGATCCCTTTTATTATTGTTAGTCGATACTCAAAGGTCAACAACTAAGCGAGAGAAATTTCTTCCCTCTCTCTGAGCTGTTCCTTTAAACATATATTTGAACTTCTCTGGTGAAGTACCTCACTGAATACACACACAAGACCACATTCGAGGAGTATGATGGGCTTCAAAGAGAGATATTTAATTAAATTTCAAAAGATAAATTTAAACCGGTCGTATTTAGGAATTTTTTTTTTATAATCAAGAAGTGAAAAAATGCAATTTTATTATTAAATTAGAATTATTTAAAAAAGAAAAATCCAAAATTTATACGACTGAAACTTTTGGCTAAATTGAGCTGAATCCAGAGTCATTGCTATGTTACTTGCCCCCATTCTTCAAAAAAGGTCTTGTTTACTTATTTAAATTATATTATTTTCTCCGGAAAGAGAAATTTCAGTTGTCACTTATTAGAATTTCTTGTATGTTCAATGAAGTCTTTTGCAACTACTTGAAATCAACTTTTGCTAGAAAATACTTCAACCAATCGATATAAATAACAAGAATGCTAAAATTAATATTAATAAAATTATATAATTAATTATGGATTAACAATTGTGAAATTCGATTTTAACTCCCCTTTGTTACATATAGGCTCTACTACTTGACAAATTTTCATATTTTTTTTTTTTTTTTTTTTAGATAATTAGATAATTTTTTAGGGGTAGTTTTTAAGACTAGGTTTTATTTTTGGAAAAACTCATTTAGCCTATTGAGAACTAAAAATTCTAAAAAAATCTGGTGTGGCTGGTCGCACAGCAAACAACTTTCTCTTACCATTCGGCAAGAGAAATTTGTGTTCTGTGCTTGTCACACCAAATTTTTTGTGTCGACAAATGTTTAGTTTCCGGCATTAAGATACATTCGAATTTCAAGATATAAAAATCTGGTGTGACTGGCGCATAGCACACAACTTTCTCTTACCTTCGGTAATCGAAAGTTGTGTACTGTGCTTGTCACCACCAGATTTTTTGTGTCGACATGTATTTAGTTCCCCGGCAGTAGGGAATATTTGAATTCAGATGTAAAATTTATAAGTATGGGAAAATATTTATATTTTGTAACCATGGCAACCATTTTTCCTATCTTTCCTATGAAGCACAAGAGTAAAGTGTGCTTTAAACAATTTTGAGGGCAAAACGAGAATATACATTTGAAAGAGCATCTAAAAAAATAATTGATTTTTGAATTTTAATCAAAAATCGTTAGAGCGAATTTTGAGAAAATCGAAAAAAAACTGAAAAAGTACATCAGTAAAGTACTAGTACTCTTTGGCCGATTTTGATTAAAAGCTTATTTTTCCGGTCCCGGGAGGTGTTTAACTTATATATAAAATTTAAGCCTCATAGCTCAATTCCTTCATGCTTAAAATTGAACACACACACACACACACCCACCCACCCACACACACACACACAGACAGACCATGTCGCGAAAACCACTTTTTTGGATTCAGGGGACCTCAAAACGTGAAGATCCATCAAAAATCTCGACATCGAATTTTTGACATGAATCCAATACTTTCTCTCTATATATATATTACATATATACATAGGTAAGAGAAAGTAAAATTTATAATCTTGTGAATATTTATTTATATTTTGTTACCATGACAACCATTTCTCCTATCTTTCCTATGAAATACAAGAGTAAAGAGTGCTTCAAAAGAGTTCAATGGCAAAATGAGAATATACATTTTAAAGAGCATCTAAAAAATAATTGATTTTTGAATTTTATCTTTGGAGCAAATTTTGATAAAATCGAAAAAAAAAACTGAAAAAATGCATCAGTAAATTACTAGTACTTTTTGGCCGATTTCGTAACCTAACTTTAATATAAAATTTCAACCTCGTAACTCAATTCCGTCATGCTTTAAATTGAACACAGACAGACAGACACACACACAGACAGACCATGATGGAAACACCACTTTTTTGGATTCAGGGGTCCTCAAAACGAGTATAACCATCAAAATCTCGACATCGAATTTTTGACATGAATCCAATACTTTCTCTCTCTATATATATTAACATATATATAGAGGTAAGAGAAAGTAAAATGTGAAAGGACTCACTTGAAAACAAATAGAAATAATAACATGTGCACCGAAGGCGGGCTCTGCGGTTAGTTTATAATAAACTAGATTCTTCATTTCATTTCATCACAGCATTACATAAGCTTGTGAATTTTTATTTAATTGGGGAGATTTTATAATTTTGCAAATATAGAGATTGTCATCGTCCCCTGACGGATTATAGAACATTGTAATATGACAATATTATGTGGGAGTTTTTTATGCCTAAAATTAAAAATTTAAGATATGTATATTAAATAAAAAAAAAAAAAAAAAATGAAAAAAGTACATGAAGAAGAAAGAAAGAGAAAAAACAGTCCTGGTTTGAACATATACATAGAGAGAGAGAGAGAGAGAGAGAAGGGCAGCCATTTGCAAAGCTATCGATCCCAAAGTCTGACGACCCCCTACTCTCTTTCTCTCTCTCTCTCTCTCACACACACACATACACCCCTACATGCACACGAATATACAGAGAGAGAGAGAGAGAGAACAACCAACCAACCCCCCTGGCAAAAGTCTCTCTTTCTCTCTCTCTCCCTGCTGCTGGCTCCCCCAGCAGTAGCAGCAGTAACAGTAGTAGCAGAAGCCAAGGCAACCAACCAGCCAAGGCCTCTGCCAACACACACACTCACTCACTCTCATTAGGAAGACAGACAGACAGATAGCCCCTAACCCTCCCACCTACCCAATAAAATGCATACTTTTTTTCCCGATTATTATTTTTTCTTTGGTTTTAAGAAGAAAAACGGCATGTTTATTACTGAAACAAGCAAATTTATCATTAGGTTTAAAAAATAGTATCTCTAGATAGGACTTTCAACCTGAAAATAATACCCCTGTATCTACTTTCTCTTACCTATGTACGTATATATGTAATATATATATAGAATTGAATTCATGTAAAAAATTCGATGACGAGATTTTGATGCATATATACGTTTTGAGATCCCCTGAATCCAAAAAAGTAGTTTTCGCAACATGGTCTGTCTGTGAACAAATTTCCCAAAACCAAAAGAGTTAGGAGGTTGAAATTTTATATTTTAGTTCCTTCTGCAATATTTCAATAAGTCTCAATAGTTCGTCTCGCGTCTTAAACAATCAAATTTATTCGAATCATTATTGACTCCTATTTAACTTAAATAAATAGGATGTGATGTAATAAAGGGCCTTATACATCGAAAAAGTGTTTATTGTTTATTGAAAAAAATCTGGTGGGACTGGCGCATAGCACACAACTTTCTCTTACCTTCGGTAATCGAAAGTTGTGTTCTGTGCTTGTCACACCAGATTTTTCGTGTCGACATATATTTAGTTTCCGACAGTACGGTATATTCGAATTTCAAGATGTAAAATTTATAAGTATGGGAAAATATTTATATTTTGTTACTATGGCAACCATTTCTCCTATCAATTCCATGGGAATTGCAAGAGTAAAGTGGTCTCAATTGACAAAATGAGAATATACATTTTAAAAAGAATCTAAAAATAATTGATTTTTGGATTTTAATCAAAATCGTTAAAGCGAATTTTGAGAAAATCGAAAAAAACTGAAAAAGTACATCAGTAAAGTACTAGTACTTTTTGACCGATTTTGTTTAAAAGCTTCGTGTCACGTCCCATGGGGTGCCTTACTTATATATAAAATTTCAACCTCTTAGCTCTGTTCGTTCTTGAGATATTTTGTTCATAGACACAGAGACAGACAGACACACAGACAAACCATGTCGCGCAAACCACTTTTTTGGATCCAGGGGATCTCAAAAGGTGTAAAATGTGTAAAATCTCGACATCGAATTTTTGACATGAATCCAATACTTTCTCTCTATATATATTAACATATACTGTATATAGAAGTAAGAGAAAGTAAAAATGTGAGAGGTCCTATCCACATGTATATTGTAAAGAGAAGCTGAATTTGAATAGTATTTAAAAATGATACCCCAAATTTTTAAGAAATTAGAAAAATTATCTTTATATGAATACTCGAAAATGGAAGAGATCCTTGTTCTTTAATTTACATTTGATTCTTCTATCTTATATTTTCCTCTCCCTTTAGGCTTTAGGTATAGTGATAGTGTTGTGTATAATCCTACCACATGGAATTAGCAATATATCGCCACAAATAGAGCCTTTCGCCACAACAACCACAATGTGGCTTATTTAATTATTAATCATTTAATCTCTTTAACTTGAAACCAACACTTAGCTAGAATACAATTTCAATTTCATCTTCAATTATTAAGTGTGTTTAATTTTATCAGGTTACTCTAATCAAAGTGCTTCTCATACTCATATTTTGCTAAATATTTATCAGCTTATAACAACAGAAACAAAATATCTTCTTTAATTAACAGATTAGATTTTTTTTTATTTGTAGTTCGCAATTGAAATAACTAAATGCACAAAAAGAGGCCTTAAACAAAAACATCAAATGGGAGAACCTCGGCAAATTTTTTACTTTTTGTTACCCTATAAAGAAAGTATTGCGATCATGTCAAAAATTCACTGTCGAGATTTTGATGGATATACATGTTTTGAGTTTAGTCCAAAAAAATGGGCCCCGCAAATTGGTCTGTGTGTGTGTCTGTGCGTCTGTCTGTCTGGACATTTTTGAGCACGAAGTAAATGAGCTACGAGGTTGAAATTTTATTTTTAAGTAAGGCACCACCCTAAGTCCTGAAAATAAGCTTTTAATCAAAATCGGATAAAGAGTACTAGTACTTTACTGATGTACTTTTTCAGTTTTTTTTCGATTTTCTCAAAATTCGCCCCTAACGATTTTTTTTTTTACATTCACACTCACCTCACACACACTTTCACACAGTCTCTTTCGGCAACTCATGCCATTTAAGACTTTAGGCGTTAACTGTTGTAATTCACTATATATATTGAGGGGTTCAGGCATTTTTATTTAAGCCATCTGGTATCCAAATGGCTTACATAAAATCGTCGGACTGCCTGGGTCCGAACCCGCGACGTTTGGTATAGGAGGTAGGCACGCTACCTACTACGCCAAACTCGGGGGCCTCTAACGATTCTGTTTAAAATTCATAAATCAATTATTTTTTACATGCTCTTTAAAATGTATATTTTCATTTTGCCCTTGAAATCTTTTGAAGCACACTTGGTAAAATAATATAAATCTTTTTCTTTTTGTATTCAAATTCATATAAATCAACTATCGTGAAAATTGTTTGAAGTACACTTTACTGATGTAATATTTCAGATTTTTCAAATTCACTTTCCGGCTCTTCCTTCCATAGAGCTAATGTAAAATCCCTATGGGGATTTGCATGTTAATTTCGATTCAAAAGGGAACCACTTTGGAACTTTTTACACATTTAAAAATTTACAATTCCTATGAAATTTTTTTTATATTTATTTAGGATTCTCATTATGTATATATCCAAATATGAGATTAAAATTTTAAAAAATAACCATAGTTTATTTCAAGCAGTCAACTTTGAAAGCACACACAACCTATGGAAATTTTGAAACAATTGACTTATTTACTTTTTACTTATGAAAGTAAATTTGAAACTATGCTGTGCGCCAGTCACACCAGATTTTTAAATTTTGTTTTACCTAAAATCTATAAAATTGGGTGAAAAAAAAAACAAAAGTAAATAAAAGATAGAAATAAAAAATTTCATTGGAGGAGTTTAGCAATAAATTCTCAGATGTCTACTATCAAATGTGACATATTCAAATAGGTTCATTTCTCTCTGTATTCTGGCAAATACATGAACAATTCCAAATTTTTTACAACTATTAAATGGCCGCAAATGCTGAAAATATTCAAGAGAATTAAAAAAAAAAATTCATTTATATTGTGTGGCTTATATTTATATATTATTTAAGGTTTTCTAGTATAAAAGTGACGAGAGATTTATTATGGTAATTTGGTGATATATTTTGCTTTAAAAATTTAAAGAGGAAAAAGTCAGACCCTTCTTTGTTGATATAGTGTTGATGTCAATGTCGTCACCAACGAAATAATGAAAGACGACTCTGGAAATATTCATGAGCAGAAACAACTTGGATGCCTGAATAGAAGCCCCTTTCTTGACCCTTTCTTAGACTTGTCGATTTGTCTTTCCCCATCTCGTCCTCTTTACTATTCAGAAGTCTTATCAGTGAAATTACATTAATATTTCAATAAGTGTACTTATTTATTAATGGAATTATTAAATTAAAATTAAGAATCACAAGTACGTTAATTAAATTTAATATCCATATTTGAAAAAAATCTTGTTATTTGAGATAGAATGTTTGATTGTTTAGTGTTTCATCTTAACATATAATCAGTTAGTTCAGTCGGTTTATAATGCATTTTGGGCAATTGGAATCTGATCGCACCTTTTTGTACTTTCAATATTCATATCAACTTTTTTTTTAATACTCACACTTTTTTCTCATTCACACAGTCTTTTCGGCAACTTAGGCTATTTAAGACTCTAAACGATACTCGTTATTTGTAAATATATCTATTAGGGGTCCAGGCATTCTTATTTAAGCCATTTGGTATCCAAATGGCTTAAATAAAATCATTGGACTGCCTGAGGCCCGAACCCGCGACTTTTGATATACGAAGCTAACCCCTACACCAAGCCCGAGGGCTTCATATCCTTCGTAATAAGAAAGAGAAAGTAAAAATTTGTTTTGTGAATCAATAAATTTTTTTATTTTATTCCAGTCTTTCGGCATTTCAGGCCATTTAGACTTATACGATACTCATTATGTAAATACATGTAAATAGGGTTCCAAGCATATTTAGAATATTTATATGTATCCAAATGATTTAAATAAATTCATCGGACTGCCTGGGATCCGAGCCCGCGCCCCGTGGCTTTCAGACATTTCTCCACAACTTTAGCCGTCTCGGCTACGGGAGGGAGTGTATTAATTTATTTTATTCTGTTTCTATTTTAGGAATCGAATAAAGAGCCTCTATAGTTTGTAAAATTATACTTTTTCTTTTTCTTTTTTATTTAATGTCTTTTTTCGGCATCGGAGGCTTTTTAAAGCCCGGGCCCTTTTATTTGGCCGTAAAGTTGTTTTTTATATTTTAGAAAAATTTATTTCTTTAATAATTATTTAGGGCGAATTTTCCAAGCCACGTTTTAAGGCCCATCCATCCAAGATTTAATTTAAATAATGCAAATTGTGAAAATGCCTCAACTTGGATAAAGAGAGAATTTCCGGGGATTGATTTATGTTTTTTGCTCGTTGACTTGTCGCCCGCCCTTTTTTGCAATATAAACATCCTTTCGATCTATTTCATCCTCTCTTTCTATGATTATTGGATTGCTATGAATGTCAGTTATATGTGCTATATTCGTGGCCCCGCCCGGGTGGTTTATTTCAAATATTCGACCTCTCTGTGTTTTATTATTTATTTTTATTTATTTTCAATCTAAAATGTCATTTTAGTATTTCTTCTTTTATATATAGCTGCTTTTTTTTTCAATTTTATTCACCATATAATATAACTACAAACCATAACAGAAAGTGTTTACGGATAAATTTAATGGACCAAGAGAAATCTTTATTTAAGTAAATATTAATTTTCAATCCCTAAAAATAGTAGTCTAATATTTTCAAATTTCTGTCATTAGCAAATAAATACACTTCCTATTAATGTTTGTTTGTTTCAAACTTTAAAATTGAAGTATTTCAGTACTATAAATTTGTGGGTTAGCACTATCTGCGCCCTTACCCTTCAATTATCTAATGAAAAAGGTCAAACAATTTCAAGTTCATAATAGGTTTAAGATAAAATCACAAAAGATCCTAAAAATTTAAAAGAATAAATAAATAACAAGCAGCGTTTAAAAATTATTTTACCTCCTAAAACTTAGGCAACACAAATGACCTATTGACTAAATGTATCAGAGCTTCTCGGGAGCAGACATATTATTGTTAACTTGAGTGCAAGTTGTGGTTGTGGATTTTTAATGAGGGATATACAGAGGCAGTAAAAAAATAATACTTTTAATGCTTTACTAATTAGTCGGAAACAATTAGGTGCATTTAATATGCTCCATCTTCAGTGCTTTAATTGCTGTACAATTTGCTCGGAGTTGATAAAAGAAAGAAATCAGGTGTAACTGATCGCACAGCACATAACTTTCTCTTACCTTCGGTAATTGAAAGTAATGTTCTGTGCTTGTCACACCAGATTTTTTGTATCGACATGTATTTAGTTTCTGACAGGACGGTACATTCGATTTTCAAGATGTAAAATTTATAAGTATGTGAAAATATTTATATTTTGTTACCATGGCAACCATTTCTCCCATCTTTTCTATGGAGTACAAGAGTAAAGTGGTCTTCAGAAGATTTCAATCGCAAAATGAGAATATACATTTTAAAGAGCATCTAAAAAATTGATTTTTTAATTTAAAAAAATCGTTGGACCAAATTTAGAGAAAATCGAAAAAAAACTGAAAAAGTGCATCAGTAAAGAACTAGTACTCTTTGGTCGATTTTGTTCAAAAGCTTCGTGTCACGTCCCATGGGGATGCCTAACTTAAATATAAAATTCCAACCTCCTAGCTCTTTTCGTTCTTGAGATATTTTGTTCACAGACAGACCATGCCACGAAAACCAGGGGACCTCAAAACGTGTAAATCCACAAAAATCTCGACATCGAATTTTTTACATGAAACCAATACTTTCTCTCTATATATATATTAACATATATATAGGTAAGAGAAAGTAAAAAAAATTTGCTGCCCTAATTACTTGTCTACTTTGCCTAGTGATAAATCCGACCCTGCCTTTTAAATATTTTTTCTAAATAATTAATCACATTATTTCATATTTCTCCCCCACCCCCTAGAAATCTCCTATATTCATTCTATTACTTAAAGAGTCGGCCATTATTTTTAGTAGCTCTTTTTATTTCTCTGGGTGATTTCTTAAGTGGGCGGGCGAAAGAGAGAACGAACAAGAGCTGAGCTTTCAGGATACATTAGCAAAGTAATCTATCAACTCTTCACACAGACACTACTGTCTGTACTGCCTTCTGCCTGCCTGCCTGCCTGCCTCTTTTCCGCCCTCTCTCTCTCACTCTCTCTCATCCACGTCACTTTATTCTTGTCATATTTTCCTCTATATGTATCATCAAAAGTGAATCCATAAATATTATTAAAAAAAAAAAAAAATTATTAATTTCCTATATCTTTAAAAAGTAAGCATGTGAGTTTTGTTAGGGGAATAATTAAATTTTGTAATTTTGTTTTTGAATTAATTATTATGTTAAACATCTGAAGATAAAACAATGTTTCCATATACTGGGTATGTGGTTGTTAGGATTTATTTCAAATACATTTTTCTCCATTCAGTTCCTATTCCGTTGAATTTCTTGCTGGTTCAATAAAGTCTTTTCAAATGAATTTATTGAAACCTTCTTGTAGGCATGTTGCAGATAAAATTTTTTATTTCAATTTAATTGAAATATTATTCTTTTAAAACAGAAACCAATTCTTATAAAACTTGTATCCAATCATATAGAATACGAAATCTTCCTATTTATCTATTTATTGTCCTATTTACCACTCACAGCGAGTAATTCGCATAATGAGTAAAACAAATTGTAAAAGAATGACGTGCTTAACGAGCGACGTTTCGCATTACGAGTTGCCAGGAGAGGGGAAGTCCCGCATTGTTACATCAATCTATGTCATGAGGGACAGAGAATGTTATTGTTTCGCATAACGAGTTTGATTCTGAAACGAATTATGCTCATTAAGCGAGGTTTCCCTGTATTTTATATTTATAGTCATGTTCACTCTTACCCCTGAAATTTTATCAAAATTTTTTACATTTTGAGGCCGCATGTGCCCAAAAAGGTAACTCCCTCAAATTAGCATATCTGTCTGTGTTCAAAATAATATGAAGGAAATCAACTACCCCAGATAGCACAGTACGTCTTATGTACGTACATAAGACGAACTGTGCTATCTGGGACGAGTTTGAATATTTATTTTTAAATTGGATAGCCTCCTGAGGGGCTAAGCTATTAAATAAAATTTAAAATCGGCCAAAAAAAAAGTATTAATACTTTACCAGGGTAACTTTTTTTCGGATTTTCTCATAATTCGCTTTAATGATTTTAATTGCAATTTATATCTCACAAGGAGTCCTCCACGGGTTGTGGATCACCGATTTTTTTTCAAACTCATAGGATTTGAAGATTAGTATCTGGACATCAATTTCCCAAAGCAGTACGATGCACTACTCAAGAACACTCAAGAAAATCGACTTTGAAGACTATCAAGATTTCCGAGTTCTATAAGTTTGAATAATTTTGTTTATATGTAAACAGTGCCTGGTAGCCGTGAGAGTAAGCGCAACAGTCTACTAAACAAGGAGTCGCTGGTTCGATGCTTGTTCGGGACATTTTTTTTTTTTATTTCAATTCTCTCTATCCGCATATACAGTATCTCTCATATTAACATTTATAAAATTGAAATTAAATTAACAAATATTTTTTCAATATAAATTAACATCTTTTATTTTTAATTACCACTCGTAACACCCTGAAAATACGAATATTTATAATAAATTGAAATTTGGTATAAAAATTAAAAACATCTTATTGTTAAATAAGACGATTCGTTGCATATATTTTTTTTTAAACACTCACACACACATGCACACAGTCTTTTCGGCAACTTAGGCCATATAAGACTTTAGTCGATAAAACAACACGGTGAAAACAGTAGTTTTTAGTAGTATAGTTTTTAATTTTTATACCAAATTTCAATTTATTATAAATATTCGTATTTTCAGTGTGTAACGAGTGGTAATTAAAAATAAAAGATGTTAATTTATATTGAAAAAATATTTGTTAATTTAATTTCAATTTTATAATATAGTTAATATGAGAGATACTGTATATGCGGATAGAGAATTGAAATTAAAAAAAAAAATGTCCCGAACAAGCATCGAACCAGCGACTCCTTGTTTAGTAGACTGTTGCGCTTACTCTCACGGCTACCAGGCACTGTTTACATATAAACAAAATTATCCAAACTTAAACAACTCGGAAATCTTGATCGTCTTCAAAGTCGATTTTCTTGAGTGTTCTTGAGTAGTGCATCGTACTGCTTTAGGAAATTGATGTCCAGATACTAATCTTCAAATCCTATGAGTTTGAAAAAAATCGGTGACCCACAACCCGTGGGGACTCCTTGTCAAATATCCGAGAGTTACATGCTTTTTTAGCTTCGGCTAATCCATTATAACTACTAGCCCTCGGGGCATGGCGTAGAGGTTAGCGTGCTAACCTCGTCATACCAAACGTCGCGGGTTCGACCCCAGGCAGTCCGATGATTTTATTTAAGCCAATTGGATACCAAATGGCTTAAATAAGAATGCCTGGACCCCTATATGTATATTTATATAATAACGGTTATCGTCTAAAGTCTTAAATGGCCTAAGTTGCCGAAAAGACTGTGTGAATGTGTGTGTGAGTGTGAGTGTGAAATGAGAAAAAGTGTGAATGTTTTTAAAAAAAAAAAAAAAAAAAAAAAAAAAATTATAACTACTATTTATTTGGATTAATTGAATTATTCCATCAAAAATCCAACCTTTACTTTACATAACTAAAAAGCAACTAATCACTCTAGCAAATTTGCATCTAGTAAAAAATTATTTTGGATATTTTTTGTGTC
The DNA here is from genome assembly GCA_023213315.1 of Euborellia annulipes. Lineage (NCBI taxonomy): Eukaryota > Metazoa > Arthropoda > Insecta > Dermaptera > Anisolabididae > Euborellia > Euborellia annulipes. The sequence continues at coordinate 2,360 of JAKCPI010016978.1, read as the reverse complement.
CACTCAGGCGTAACTAAGATTTTTTTTTTTAAATTTCGTCAAATAAATTTTCAAAAGTTTGTTAAACTGAAATTTGACAAAACCTAATTTTATATTATTATTATTATGTGAAATTCCTATCGGGATTCCCGTATATTTACCCCTAGGTGCTTCCGTTCACGAAGACACACACCTCAAACCCAACCGGCCTCTGGCCGTAGCCCTCTACCGGCACCTCTGAAGTTACATTATTTCCTATCTCTAACTCCTCCTCCTGCGTTCGTTTCTAGCTATTAACTAATCCTTATTTCTGGTTACATCCGGTTCCTTTCATCTAACCTCTTCTCTGCTAAGGAGGATTGAGGAGGGGCCCATAGAAAAGCATTGCAAAAAGAGTTTTAGGCACGATTAGTCAAAAACGTTTTGTCCGAAAACGTTTTTGCTCAATTGGTGTGCGTTCAGCCTAACAGAGTGTTATTATGCTACGTCCCAGAGGCATCTCTAATATTATACAAATTTTATAAACAAAACAGATCATGACCGATTTTTTTCTTGAATTTAGTTCAATCGGGCAGTCATTTATCGTGTGTTAGCACGAGTCTCTCTCTCTTTCCCTCTGGTAAACTAGATTATTCACAATAAAGTTTTGCCTTCCGCCGTCGTATTAAATTATTTAATTTGCCCCCCCCCCATTGAGCCATACTCTCCTCTCTCTCTCTCTCTCCTGAAAGAGAAGACGGACGCAAGAGGAAGAGGAGGATGAAATAGGATAGGAATTGGGGGGGGGAGGAAGGAAAGGAAGGCATCGAACCCCACCACAACCCGTTGATAACCTTGTTAGTGTCTTCCAGTAGAGTTATGGTCTTATAATGTTTTGGGCGAATGAGAAAAAGACGTAGTTGTAGTAGTGGGTGCAAAAGGGAGGGGCCAACACTCTGCCCTTTTAAGCCCCTTTGGCTTGCATCAGTTGTGTAAAGGATCGCTTGCTTATCATACACACTCTATTCTCATCATCACTGTCTATTAACTAAACTCCTATTTCTCTGGATTTTAAGTGGTCATCGAGATACGAACCCTTGAATCGATCTTCGAATCACTGTGTGCTTTGATGCTGGTGGAAGGGGGTGTGGTTTTAATGCTTTGTTTCGATGACAGAGAGCGTTAGTGTAGTGAATAAATAATAAGATTTATGCAACTTTTAAAGGTAAATTCACAATAAACAAATACTTCTCTTTATTTTATAGTCATCTAATCCAAATATTTAACAACTTTTAAAAAGAATAAATATTAACTATTGAAAATTCATCCCTCCACTGATTTGATATTTTCGAAACTAAATTTTATAACTTCAAATTCTTTTAAAAAATTTCAAATGATTCTTGAATCTCATAGCAGGTCTTCTTCTTTTTCTTCTTCTGTCCTCGCCATTATTAATCCCGCGGTGCGGGGTCGGCGGACCTTTATTAAAAGAAATTTGTTTGTTAAAAGAAATTGACTGCTCTTTTTGTTTCTTTTATTAACTTAACACTGGGAGATTATTCAAATTTAAATTTTAAAATTAACTATTAAATAATTTTTAATAAAAGCTATATATGGCTTTGATAAAAGATTCCCCGGGCACATCTTTGATAGGAATTATAAAAATAAAAATCTTTACCGCGGTACTTATCTTTATTCGTTAGACAATCCGAAATATTTGAAAAATTTACTGTGCATAATTTTACTGTGGAAAGCAATCGCTGATTTATTTTCTTCATAACTTTAGTGAATCGTCGTCAGGAAATTTAATTTCTTAAACATTTGCCTACATCGTACCCATCCATATTTGTTCCTCTTTCAACATAAATTATACAGTTATATTATATACCTATATATAAATATTTTTCGAGATCTATATATTTGAATAAGATATTAGTATGCAATTTACCTGAATTCGGACTTATATTAGTCATAGATATATTTAACAAAAAAAAACATAATCTTGTTAAATAAATTATACAGTTCTCAAATTTCTCTTAGGAAAGAAATTATAATCACTCTAATTATTATTTGTAATAGGAAGAGGATTGCAGCCAAATGAAAAAAGCCTCTATTATTAAATAAACTCTTTAATCCGGATGTTTTGGCACTCTAATTATTATTTAAAATTGACAACATGTCAAATTATTTATTGTTGCAACCAATTTTGAAGCACTTTTGTGTAACTTCTTTGGTCTGTTTGTCCGAAAAGATCTCTGGTTAATTTTCAACCTCCTGTTTTGCTAGTGATTTGATGTTTTGTTTTTGGACTCACAAGGGTCCGTATGGCCTTTTTTTCTTCGATTTTTTTCAAACTTAAAACTTAGAGAATTTAAAGAATAGAGCGCTGACATTAATGTTTT
>JAKCPI010016977.1:0-31113 GCA_023213315.1 Euborellia annulipes | reverse complement strand
TTTTAACGCCGCAATCCACTACATTAATTTAATTTTTTTTTTTATTTAAATAAATAATTAATACTATGTATATATTAATTGCAACCCCCCTCTCGCTCTAAAGAGGGGTTGCCCCCTCCTTAACAAGATGTCTGGCTACGCCCATGCATACACACAGTCTTATCGGCGACTTAGGTGAAATAAGACTTTACACGATAACCGTTATTTATGAATATATCTATTGGGTGTCCAGGCATATTTATTTAAGCCATTTGGTATTCAAATGGCTTAAATAAAATCATAGGTTACCTGGGATCCGAACCCGCGACCCTTGGTATAGAAGGCTAGCGCGCTAGCAACTACACCAAGGCCCGAGGGCTGTAGTTTATCGCTCCACCTGACGTCTTATTTAGCAGATATTCCGATGCACATGACATGCAATCATCTTAAGATAGTAAGTAAGAAATATCAGCTAAATAAATGAAATAAACATGGAGCGATAAATTGCTTGTTCATTATTCTCCAACCAAGGGCGGATCCAGAGGTGTGTCTCGGGGGGGGGGGGGGGGGGGGGGGGGGGGGGGGTAATCTGGTGTGACTCGTCCCAAAGCACATTATTTTTTCATAATTTCGGTAATTTAAAGGCACATTCTGTACTTGATTGGCAGAATATAAATACAAATCAAATTTTTAAGTATTAATTTTTAAAAATTTACATTAAAAATAAATTTTTTTGCGAAAAAAAGGTATTTTTTCAAGTCTCGGGGGGGGGGGGGATTACTTTTCAATCTATTAATTCTGTGTATATATATAACCGTCCAGAAATTATATAGGTATTGTAGAACACAAAGTAATTCCAAAAATTTAATCCCCCCCCCGGCTTCCGTGGCCGAGAGGCATAGGTGTTGACAGATGTCAAAATTTTGAGTCTGGGCGCGAGTTAGGGTGCCAGGCAATCCGATGAATATTTATATAAATCAGTTTTCTTACTCTTTATCGAAAATAAAATTACATCGAAATATTTTAATATCTAGTAATTGAAAGGAAATGAAACGCTGATAATACCTTAACACTTGTACTTCGTGGCATTTGTTGATTGACTTTCTCTAAAATATTAATAAGCTCGGGTTCATCCATTTTTCCCATTATTTGGCCTGAACTCGCCATTTGTAGAAGAATTCCTTCAACCATCGATCCTTTTTCGGGTTTTGCGACCATTAGAGTATTCACTAGAAAATATTTTGCAAAATTGTTAGAATACTGTATATTAGAAAAAAATTCATTTTAAAGAGATTATCTATTTCGGAAATTGATTCTTGACTTGTAAATAGGAAAAAAACTTGATATAAACATTAATTCAAAAAAAGAGAAAAATTTCAATCTATGCAAATATTCCACTCAACTTGACGCCAGTCATAATGTAAACTTGAAGAGCCCAAAAATCCCTAAACCTCCAATCATGCCATCCGATAGCAAATTGGACGTGAGCCTCTTTCTTCTCTAAAGAATTTTTATATTGTCATCGGACGCAGGTCCTCTACAAGATCATATTGTGGAAATTTGGGTCATTAATTCTCTACGGAAGTTTATATAGATGCTAGAAATGAAATTAATATGAATTTGAAATGTTTAAAACAATGAAATGATTGTCTTCTGCTGAAATATAAATTCTATTGCTTTATTTATTTAAAGTAATAGAATTTATATTTCAGCAGAAGACAATCATTTCATTGTTTTAAACATTTCAAATTAAGAAAATCCTGCTAATTTCGGCAAATATAACCTTTCAAAATGAAATTAATAAATAACATGTTTCATTAATAAATAAATTAGATTTTATGCTTAAATGTGATTTGTAACGATTACAACGATTGTCTAATAATTTTGCGGCTAATTCTGTCTAATTCTTTAGACACAAATAGCAATCTAGACTCGCATTCTAAAGAGGTCTTAATCCATGTGATTTTTAATTGATTATTCTTAAACAATTCAAATAAATCACATTTAGAAAATGGAATTTTTCATTAATAATAATACTGTAATTCGATAAATATGATTATATGTTAACCAATGTAGGCTTTTCATGCTGGTCAAGTCAGATCAAGGGATATTTGCATTTGTATTGTCAAAAAATAATAAAATTAACTTAAAATGATGATTCAACAAAAATAATGTTAAAAGAATTGGGTCAAATGACTGTAAATAAAATGCAAATAGATATGCAATATTACATCGAGTTCTGGCCGATTGTGTTAGGATTTGTGATAGAATTGAATTTTTCATGTCATTTCGTCGTTGTCGTTGCTCTTCAATGTCTTTTTGATTCGCTTCTGGATTTCCCTGTTTTTTCAAATAAATTGAGGTTAGGAAATTATATATATTTCAACAAGATTAAATTATTTGAATTCACCTTATATTGTGCTTGTAACTGAGCCATTCGTCTTGCTCTTATCTCTTCTAAATCGGTATCTTCCATTTTACTAAATTCTTTTTTTAACTTAAAATTTTATTAAATAAATGACAAATGTTTAAGAAAAGTTTTGATCCACGACATGTGTGAGAGAGAAGCGCTCAGTGCTGCGCTCTAGGCGGCCAATAAGTGAATCTGATTTGAAAGTTGGCTCTGGCTCTGCCTTTTGGGGTCGGCTCTGGATTCATTGTACACAAGCAGGCAGGGGCGTATATAGAAATTTTTTTTCGGGGGGGGGGGGGGGCCTGTTCTCAAAAATTTTTCTGCGAAAAATTTTGTTTTTCGTGGAACCAAAGTTTACCGCCCTGCGGAAAATTTTGATCGGAACATTTCATTCTTTCACGGAACCTGGAATTTTCGTGCTACGGGGCCGAGCAAACATTTCGGGGAGGGGGGCCCTTGGCCACCCTTATATACGCCCCTGCAAGCAGGGGGTAAAACCCCCCCTTTACCCCACCCGAAATTTGAGAAAAATATTTTTCTTGGTTATATTTAATATAAAATTTTAAAAATTAATACTTAAAAATTTGATTTGTATATACGGTATAGTCTTATTTTCTCTTATCTATATATGTATGTAATATTGGGATCGTGTCAAAAATTTACATTTCAAGAATATTGATGAAAATACTCGTTAGGAGGTTCCCAAAAACAGTGGTTTCCTCCAAATGGTCAGTAGAGTTGTGTTCAAATCTATTTCGACACAAAAAATATGGTAGACAAATACATCTCTAAATTACCGAAAGTAAAAAGAAAGTTATGTGCTGTGCGACCAGTCACACTAGAATACACCCCCCTCCCCCGAAAAAAACTCTTCTAGATCCTTGTTTCTTCGCCCGCCCTAAAAAAAAAATCGCATTAGTCTTGGTAATCACTTAAGACTTAATTAAAAGAATTTCAAATTAGAGAGCTACAATCATATTTACCTTTGATTTTTTACAAAAAATTGAAGATTTTTTCTCTCCTCTTCACACATAGGCATTACACTAAACACTAAAAGTTATTTTCTTTTACTACAAAAAAATGTATGTAGTAAAGTGAAATAACAAAGAAAGTAAAAACAGCAAGGTTTTAAATGTTTTATATTAACTTCACCTTGCTCAAAAAATAAATTAAAAAAAAATATATTTTTCATAAACCGGAAGTCTGAAGAAATTGTATCAGTGAGAGTGAACGTGATGATTTTTTGGATTACGAGCAAGCGAGTGAGGGGCTAACCGTTAAGAGATCCTACCTAATCTAACCAAAATTCGAACAAATATGAAGAGTGTTTGTAACCCCGTCCCCACCATCAGATCGGTGGAGCCCTCGGGTCTGTCCCTAGCTTCAAGGATTGCAATTTGATCCCTCCAGGCTATTCCTGGAGAAACTGCAACCCTTCCCTGACTCCAGTTACTCCATACCACATCAAGCCCACCTTCAAAGATACAAATACATATCAGACTCCCGAATGCGTGATAAAAAGACGTCTTTTCGCAAACACACAACAAAGACACTTGAGAACCTGGGCTTTGATCTTTCGTTTCAATCAGATCTGACCGCATCTCCTTATGAATCGTTTATGGAGGAAATCAACGAGAAAGTCGTTCATTTTAGCTCTCTGTTTGGATCCTAAATAAAAAACAAATCAAGGGGTCCTGACAAACAGCAACGAACTAGCAAAAAATTAAAAAAGGTACACCTTAAGCTAATCACAACAACAACAAAAACAACGAGGAAATTCTCGTTGATTTCTCCACTAATAGATTCACGAGGAGGAGCTGCAAGTTCTTAAATAATAAAAATCCCTCTCGTTGGCATGGTGCACCCTCTACACTGAAAAAGAAAACATCCTACAAAAAACGAACCTGAACCCTAAACCCCTTTGCACCATGCTAAAACTTACTGTAACTCTGTTCAGTTGCTCGTCGAGGATCTCGAATCTGTAAAAAAAGAAAATAGATATTAGAAAAAGGGAATTTTATATTTATGCATTGGTATGTATCAGGGGCGCCGGAACGAATTTGAATCAGGGGGGCAACAAAATTTTTTTTAGTTAGATTAAAATAATTTAATATGTTCAAATAGTATAAAACAAAAACAAATCTACTATAAAACTTTAAAAATTTTAAATAAAATCACAATTTTAATAAAATTAAAATTTTAAAAAATTTGCAAGTGATTTTATCAAAAATTTTTAGAAAAAATTTAAAAAAAAAATGAATTTCTTACTATTTTAATTTTTTTTAATTTAGAAGATTTTATTTTTCAAAAGTAAAAATATATCATTTTTAAAAATAAATGAAATAAAAGAAGAAATTTTGCCCCCTCTGCCCCCCCCCCTGTAGGATGCCAGGGAGGGCAATGTACCCTTGCCCCCCCCCCCAGTTCCGGCGCCTATGGTATGTATGTACAGGGGCTATCAGAGGAGGGATGACGAATTGCCTCTCAATAATTGGGACTTCAATTTGCCAGCTTTAGACAAAAATAGAGAGAAAGAAATTTAAATTTAAAGAACATGGTAAGTAGAAAAAATTTTCGCAAAGCTATTTTCTCTACTTTCTACTCGGGTCTATGGGCAAGAGTTTTCTGAAGGCCAATATTTTCAGAATAGGTTGCATTTTAGTAATGGAAAGACACTCTAGAGTCAGCACTTCCAGTACCGGGGCGTTTAGCGGCAATAAGCCGGTAAAGTTGCGGGAATATGTTTTTTTGCAAATATCTCAAAAACTATGAAGTTTCCACAAAAATTCATCTATACAAAAATAATCGAAATTAAATTACAAACAAAAATGGTCTAGTACATAATCACGCTAAAGGGAACGGTTCAGGAGATATATAGGGGTAAAATTTGTAATTAATGTGAAAGGAGACACTATATCTTGTTACCATGACAACCATTGTTAGAACAACAAATTTTACCCCTATATCTCACGTTGACTTTAGCGTGATTATGTACTAGATCATTTTTGTTTGTAATTTAATTTCAATTATTTTTGTATGGATGAATTTTTTGCGGAAAACCGCATAGTTTTCGAGATATTTGCGAAAAACCATTTTCCCGCAACTTTACCGGTTTATTCCCGCTAAACCCCCAGGTACTGCAAATGCTGACTCTAGAGCAGTGGTTCCCAACCGGTGTGCCCCGGCACCCAAGAGTGCCGCGAGAATGTCTAAGGGGTGCCGCGAGATATTTAGGGCAAAAAAAAAAAAAAAAAACAGGCTGAAAAAATAAAGTTTTCCAAGTAAAAAGATGAAATGATTTTAAAAAAATTTCAAAAATTTTCAAAGATTTCCCGCATGACGGAAAAACTTTGAAAAAAAAAAGCAAAACGATTTCCAGGGCAAAAAAAAAAAATGATTTCCATCCAAGGGGAAAAAAGTGAGAAAAATCTCGCATAGGGGAAAAAAATTTCTCCGCGGAAGGCGGCAAAAATTTTGTCTTTCTAAAAATAAAGTAAAATGATTTATTCGCAAGTGGGGAAAAAAAAATTTCGTGGAGGGGAAAAAATTTTCCGGATGGCAGCAAAAATTTTGTATTGCTAGGGGGAAAAAAAGGAAGGGTGCCCCTAGTGTGTAATGTTATTCCCAACCCACCTTTGGGGTGCCGTGGACTTCAAAAGGTTGGGAATCACTGCTCTAGAGTATCTTTCCATCACTAAAATGCAACCTATTCTGAAAATATTAGCCTTCAGAAAACTCTTGCCCATTTTTGTCGCCAGTTCTTGGGCTAATAGAATATATCGAGAAATAAAAAGAAAGACTTGTCTTTTAGCCAAAATTATTTTATTTCCATTGTCGACATTTCGGTAACTAAATGTCTCCCATCTTCAGAAAAGATGGGAAAATAAAATAATTCGGGCCAAAAAAAAGTCTCATATAATTTCATCTTCTATCTGTATTACGGTGTTCCTCCACATTGTCTTTGATGATATTTGGACTTACTTCCAACTGACTATTGCTGACTATCGAGATTTAATTTATAGGCCCACCGAGGGCCTGTTAACAGAGAAAATCAACAGTCCCCACAATCGTTGCAAAGTCCCCGGTGAAAGCTCGGGATTGGTGACCCCGAGCAATCAGCATGTGAAACGTCAAATTTTTAATTGCCTAATTGGTTTATTGCTTTGATTTTGTGAGAATTATGAAAATGTGGGTGGGTCTTTTATTTCCAAGGGAATAAAAAAAATAGGCAACGAAGTTGCAAAACTATTCCACTACCCGATTAATAGTTTTGCAGGTTGATTGTCTATTTTACCAAACTACAAAAACAAAATGGAGATCAGATAATTTCATCGTTAATATGAACACGGAGAGAGGCTGTGTATTCATCCCTGGCTGTTTATTGATTAAAATTTCTTATTTTGATAAACTACTAACTTCAAAAGAAATTACTTTTTTAAAGTATATGTGTAAAAAAAAAAAATCAATGAAGAAAAAAAGTAAAAGAAGAAGAAGTTATTAAATTTTTAAAACATTTACGTGACTTTTGGGATCCTAATCTTCCTCTAAACTTTTAATTCAGTTATTTTATATATAAAAAAATTTTTTTTTTTTTCTTTAGTATCTTATTAAAAAATCACTCGACATTTCTGCGTGTACGCTCCCTTCCCTCCCTCTCTTTCCCGTTATATATTTTAGTTTATTAGAAAATTGGATTTTTTTTTCTTTTTGACTTTAATGGAGTGTGACATTTTGGCGATTTTTGCTCATTAAAATTGAAGGCTATCGACTGACTGATAATGCGTTTAAGATAAAATAACCATTAATGGACAAGTTAAGAATTTTCCTCTATTATTGCACATATGGCAGGCTATAAGTCGTCATTTTTTTCTTTTTTTTTTTTTGGAACAAAGTTCTTTAACGCGGCTTACGCAGGGCGAATTGGGAGAAAATGTAACGTAACAAAAACGCGTTCCTAACAAAAATGCGTTCCCAGCGCCCGAGCGAAGGCGGAGGAAGGCGAGATTAGCCGAAGTTTTGGCGAGGCCACGCCCACATTCTCCTTCTATCTACCGTAGGCGGGAAATTCCTCCCTGGCTAGGTCGAAAGCCCGCCGAAGGCGCAATAATATGAATAATATTCATATTAAAGTATATTCTGAGTTGAAGAAAAGGCGTGAAGAACTTTGTTCCTGCCGGGGGTCCTACGACCCCACACGTTTTTTTTATTAGTATCTCTACTATTAGTAGTGGGCCTGGAGATTCTAGAGCATATTAAATTTTTTTTTAATTTACACTCTGAATTTCAATATTGAATTCTATCACCATTAGATAGAATATCTGATTCATTTAATTTTCTCGTTAAGAACTTAAATGATTTTGATTTAAAGTGAATAAAAGAAAAAATCTTAGTAGTTTTGATAGAAACAGAGAATAATATAACATATTTGCCTTCTCTAATAAATGGAAGACGTTTCGGTTACTTAGCCCAGTCAAATTCGACGTTAAATTCGCACAACGCGACGTAACGCTGCATTTTTGGTATGTTATTTAGACCTCTTAGGGGAGTGTGAAAGGACATTTTGCAAGCAAAAAAAAGTTGTGCTTCCCGCATAATACGTGAAAAACTGCAAAATTTTTGGACTTTTTTCGAAGTTCAATTTAAAAACTATGGGCTTTTTGACATTAGTTGCTTTTACCATTTTGAAAGTATATTAAATTTGAAACAATTCAAGGCAACCCACAGCTCTGTATCTCTAATAGTTTTTGAGATATGATGATTGAAAAATTTACAAGATTTTCACAAATGTCACAATTTTCAGGTTTGCTGATACGATTACAAGAGAACTATAAGTGGTTACTGACCCCGCACTGCGCTTAAATGAAAGGTAATTAAATGTGCTAAAACTAAATTTATCACAACCTTTCTCTAATCATGAGCTGTTAAGCCGATATTAGGCTTTAAACATAAGCAAAACTGAAAATTGTAACATTTGTGGGAAATCTTGTATATTTTTCAATCATCATATCTCAAAAACTATTAGAGATACGGAGCTGTACGTTGACTTGAATTGTTTTAAATTTAATATACTTTCAAAATGGTAAAAGCAACTAATGTCAAAAAGCCCATAGTTTTTAAATTGAACTGTCTAAACTGAAAAGAGTCCGAAAATTTTGTAAAAATGGTTTTAAAATATATGTAATTTTGATCCCATTTTATAATTATTAATATAAAAAACATATAATTGATTTATTAACTTTGAAACATTTCCTTTGAAAGATTTGTTTATATGTAATTGCAGAGAGATTTCTTATCCACCCACATTCGACATTTTCATTAAATTAATCACTTTTTTTTTTTAACGTAACTCCCAATAAGAAAACTCTTGAATAATTCAGGTGCAATGCTTGCTTGCTTCTCTCTCTATTTTACTCTCTTCCCATCAAGATTTATTGGCTTCAGCTCATATATATAGAGAGTTCTCTAGCTAAATGCTGCAATTGGATTGAAGGGAGAGGAAAAGAATTCAAGGGGCGGGGAAAATTTATGTGCAAACTGGAAAATTTTATATTGATATCAATGAGGAAAAGAAATTGGAATTTTTTTAATCAAGTTTTGGTTTTTTAGAGGAACTAGAAGCTAAAGGGGTTAGGCTATTGTTGCTAAATGATGACGTCAACATCGTGAATGCTCTAGCCAAGCAGATAGCTTCAACGTCTGCCATTGGTCTTTATTTTCCAAATTATGATATATAATAATAATTATATCATTTTTAGATTTTAAAATAAATTTTACATCTTGAATTCTAAATAAATATATGTCGACACAAAAAATCTGGTGTGACAAGCACAGAACACAACTTTCTTTTGTGTGCTGTCCGACCAGACACACCAGATTTTTATTTTTTTTTAAACTAAGGTCTTTTTCGACATCGAAGGCCATTTACCTAGTCTCTATTTATTTCAATTGGATTGGTAGCCAATCCAATTGAAATAAATTGTAGCATGAGACGGGATACGAACTCTCGACCCTTGATACAAATGGATAGCACGCTAACCACTAAACCAAGTCCCGAGGGGTGGTCATCTACTAAAGCTTTGGTGCTGACATTGCTTCACACCAGCTTTTCGATTGGGTCAAATTATGGTGCAAAATCTACTCCGGCTTGCGTTTCAAACGAACAGAATGCAGGGCAAAATGTATAAATTATACTTCAATGGCAAGCGAAATGAACAAACCTATTATTATTAACAAACAAACTCTGATTAAAAACCTAAAACTTTGATTTAATTTTTAGTAGGAAAAATAATATTAAGGTTGTTCGGACAGTACCTCGTAAGTCATAATAGAATCTAAATTTTTTTTTTAATAAAATTTAAAATTTGAATGCCAAAATTCCTTATTATAATTTAGTCGTGACCTATCAGAGTTTATAATTGTATTAAGTTAATAATTTAATTACCAAAAATAATAAATGAATGACTTTTGACTCAAGTATTTCTTTGCATAATATAGATCTGGCAACATTGCATTCATCAGCTGTCCGATTTGCGAGAAAAAATATCGTAGAATGGAAAAAAAAATTTAACTGACAGCGAGAAAAGAGTATTATTTCATGCGACGTTGCCAGACTGGTCAGAGTCTCATTTTTAAATATTAGCGACTGTCATTTTAGAGAATTTTTTTGACTTTCTTGTTAAAATATCTTTAAAGATTTCGGCAGAAACTTTTGATTTTATGTTTAACGTATTCCTCGGAAGTGAATTGATAAAAATGTAAGTTTTTTTTTTTTTAACCTATTGCAGAGACTAATAATTCGATATGTGTGCGTTTCGTCTACATTCCCCATAGACTACATGTTAAATTTCAATTTAAAAAAATTAATTACACGATAACCCCGCGTCAGATCTGCTTCAAAATTTTTATTTTATAAGTACGTGATAGTGATTAATAACATATTAAAAAATTAGCTTTTAATCTAACAAAGTGCTTTAATATTAAATAATGTGTAATCGCCATGTTGGGTGTTTATTTTAAAGACAGCGATAAAAGCATTAAATGAAAAAAGAACTTAACAATTTAATAATTTCAACAATCGCGTTCTTTTTCTAATCAAATATTATTTTCTTGTTTTTCGTTTTAATTAGATTCTTCTCTCTCTTTTTTGCCCTTTTTCTCTCTCCTTCTCCCTCTCATCGTACATCTCTTTACCTTTTTAAGAGATAATTTCAAGATAGTTATTTTAAATTAAAATTAAAGCCCTCTTCTTGGCTTGAGATCACGGATCCATTTTTTTTTCAACTTCATTTTATTAAAAATAATAATAATAATAATAAAATTACTAACTTAGTTTTATGCATTTTTTTTATTCATCCCTAAAATGATTTTTTTTTTTAAGATGATATTTATAATATATGTATTTGTATAAAAGCACCTTTTGGTCTAATTATTTACATAAATTTCCATTTATTATCTCTATTTCCCTCTTTTTTGATGGCTTATGCATTAAACATAAAATACTCTATTTGCTTAAAAAAACACGAGTGACCTCAGAGTTAACCAATAGTGAGATTTTGAAGGGATCTATAATTAATTAATTTGAGGGACCGACCTATTTTTTGGTTTGGGTTAGGCTGTCGGCCCGTATCGGCAAAACTTTGGGGGTGGGGGGGGTTGGGGCGTGGGGCGCAAAAGGCGGCCCCCCCAGCGGCGGGGAAAAAAAAAGGGGAAAAAAAAAGGAAAGAGACAAAAAAAAAAAAAAAAAAGGTACAATAAGTTTTAAATGAAGAAAAAAAAATTTTAAAATAAGAAAAAAAAATGAAAAAAGAAGGAGAAAAAAAAAAAAAAAAAAAAAAAAGAAAGGAAAAAAAAAAAAAAATTTTTAAAGAAAACAAATTTTCGGTTTTGGTTACGGTTTCGGCCGAAACTAAGGGGGAGGCCGAATATTCGGTTTCGGTTTCGGTTCGGGCGAAAATTTTTGTTTCGGTCGGACCCTATTAATTTGATCTCTCTCACAATCAGATCGCGATTCAGATCATGGGCCCCATCCCCCAAATGCTTCCCTCTTTCGTCGGCCCTGGCAAAAATTATTCGGTTCTTGACATTAAGGATCTAAAAAATTTCAACACACTCGCCTTCGGGCTTGGTGTAGGGGTTAGCGTGCTAGCCTCGTATACCAAAAGTTCGGATGATTTTATTTAAGCCATTTGGATACCAAATGGCTTAAATAAGAATGCCTGGGCCCCCCAATATGTATATTAATTAATAGCGGTTATCGTCAAAGGGGCTCGCTGGTGTAGTGAGCTAGGGTGTCGGCTTCTACAAAGGAGATCCCTGTTCAAATCCTTGGCGTGCGGGATTATTCATTAAATAAAAATATTTATTTAATGTAAACAAATCTTTAAGCAGGCACTGGATTGGAATATAGGATCTCACCACAATAGACCCCAGGCAACTCTACGAGGAGAGGGAGTTGCTGTGACATCCCGTCCTGTGGAAGGGACGTAAAGAAGATTCCCTCTCAGTGATGCATCCTTCGAAAGGAGTAGGCTACACGCCGGTGCTGAGGGAGTCCCTCCTCAAACTAGGACATCCTCCATAGCATAGAAGAGGTTGGATATAAGGAGCCGGTTGGAACCAGAAATAAGGATTAGTTCACTAGCTAGAGACGAAAGCAGGAGGAGGAGTTAGAGATAGCAAATGATGTAACTTCACGGGGTGCCGGTAGATGGCTACGGTCAGAGGCCGGTTGGGTTTGAGGTGTGTGTCTTCGTACACGAAAGCACCTCGGGTAAATAAACGGGGATCCCGATAGGAATTTCAAAATAAAAAAAAAAAAATAATATCGTCAAAGTCTTATATGGCCTAAGTTGTCGAAAAGACTGTGTCTGATTGTGAAGGTAAATGAGAAACAAGTGTTAGTATTATGGAAAAAAAAAATTTTTAATAAAAGAGGACATGAGAACATAGTTTGGTTAACACCAGTATATTTTAATTAATCCAATCTATAAATTCATTTTTAACACATTTTATCAACTCTCATATAAATAGTGATGAGAAGTGGCTGTAGACTTAATTGGGTATAGGAGACTTTGCAGCCAAGGAATTAAATAAAAAACTTTTATTTAATTATGAAGTCGAAAATCACGACCTTCCTCAGGACGATTAATTGTTAGAATACAAGGTATTATATTCAATTATCATTGTATATTACACAATATTTATTTGGGCTATATGGGTTATACGAGTGAGTGACTTGCTCGCTTAGGGCTTCTTACAATCAACATTTGATTATATCATTCCTCATCTAACAAAGTAATTTACTTCTTTACATTTGTGGGAAGCAGACTACAGATTCTCAATCGTTAAAATTGCATACTTAGATTATTGTCGATGGGGGTGAGGGTTTTTTTTTTTTTAGTTTGTTTTGGCATCTTAGGCATCGACTCTAACTGGTATTTCTAATGATTGGTGGCCAAAATAAAATAAAAACGTCTACACAAGTCTTGTTATTTCTTGGTCATTAAGATTTTGCCAATTTAAAAAATAAATGTTTATAGCTTTCTCATTATAACCATTGAAAAATCGAAAAGCAATACAAATTAGGCTGGTTATTAAATATGTAGGCATTTTGTCCATTAGAGGTAGAGAGCGAGCGAGAGGAACATCCATCGCTTGAGCCGATGGTGATTCATTTACCACCCTCTCTCTCTTTACCTACGATATTTTATTCCCAACTTCACTTCACCTCTCTCTCATGGTTTTTAAATAGATCGTAAATTACTCTATGAACAGAGAGAGAAAGAGAGACACAAATGGTAGTGTGAGTGAACTTCATAAATTTCCTTTTGTTTGTAGGCTATGTGTGTGTTTGTGTGTTAAAAAAAAAAAAAATAAAAATAAAATCGCGGATTCATGAACTTGTCTGAATATTTTATTTTGTTTTGTTGGTAATAAAACAACCGTGATTGAATTAAATTGATAAATTATTTCAAAAGAAATAATTGAATTAAATACGTATAAAAATGAGCAAAGTCAGTGAAAACCTGTAAATACTTATAGGGGAATATTCGCGATCAAGATACACAAAAGATTTTGTTTAAGAATTGATAAATCGACAAGACATCACAAAATTACTGAAGAATAAGATTGGGTAAGAGAAAGTAAAAAAAATATTTTCTTTAAAAAAAAAATTTCAAAAAAAAAACATTGTGTGGTTTTATGAAACCACGATGCAAGTGAAACTTTTTTTCGGATCGTAGGCGTTTAACTGAAAATTTTCAGAAAATTATTCAATTAAGGTAAAGGCACCAGTAATGGACCATGCACCAGTAATGGACCTTTTGGCAGAGATTTTGATAAAATAAGGATTAGGTATTTTTTGCAGCGTTAATTTTATATGTATATTCAAGTTACGTTATCTGGCTTCTTGTTCTTGCAGTTTGCGCATGCTCGCTTCATCACTTTATCATTTTATCGCATTTTATGTCCAGCGTTTTGCAAGACATACTATACATTGCTCTTTCCTAGTCATTTTGGTTAAGGATCGCTGGCTGTCTATATTAAAATATTAACCACCCACAAAATATTTAAAGGAAAGTTTATATATATATTTATTCTTAGAATAATAAACTAGGATAATAGTCGATATTTTACTATATAACCTTATCTTGAACAGTAGGGAGGGGGTGGTCCATTACTGGTATGTTAATCTTACAGATTATCTAGAAATGGACCGGGGCGGTCCATTTCTGAATTAATTAGAATTTTTTATTTTTGTTTTATAATGTTAATTATGATGTTCTGGCAGCCAGTAAATTATGTAGACCTAATAGTTATAGTGCTAACTAACCGTATTTCAGTAGTAGACCCCATGGTCCACCATTAGTTTATGATATGGTCCACTAATAAAATGCAAAAATGAAATGGCCAAAATGAAAAAAATAAACTAAAAATAAAAGGCGAGATGATCAATATAACATGTCCAAAAATCTACGGGTTAAATATCTGAAAGATGGCTTAAAATTTATAGAGGACAAAATAGGCACAGATAAAATAAACTCATTTGTGCCAACATGCAGTCCATGGTCCGGAGATCCTCATGACTTATCTTTATACTTATTTTGGAAGAAAACTAAAATAGAGCTAGATTCATCCACCAAGTCAGCACTGAAGAGAGAGAAACTGATGTAGGCTACTCTTGGAAGAGCCGATATTCGAGGAAAGGCCTTCCTGTAATGAGTTCACTGTTTCTGAGTCACTGATGCAAACTATTGAAGCATCAGAAAGAATACTTTCGGTAGTTTCAGGAATGCTTCCCCAGGAATATTTAAAGAATTTGAAAAAAAAGCAAGAATTTGAAGAAAAAGCAAGATCTTGAACAGTTGAAGATAGAAAAAGCTACTGAAAGGAAACTAAAGAATGAAGAAAATTCAAGGGTAAAAGAGCTCTTGAAAAAAGTACATTTAAACAGATAATATATTTTATATACCTCTATATTTTTATCTAGAACATCTTCTATACTTATTTATAAAGAGAGAGAGTGAGTTTGTTTGTATGTAGGGGCCAAGCTCAGAATTTACTATTTTTTTCCAAAGCTTTGGGGGGGGGGGGCTCATGCCTCCTAACCCCCCCCTCTGTCAAACTACGTCCCTGACTTTATTATCCCGTTTTATTCCATTTATCCTCATAGTCATTTAATCTAACAAGTTAAATGGCTAAATTAAAATTAATTGATGAGGGTCCACTACTGGCGCTGAACATGGTCTATTATTAGGTTTTAGACGGTCCACTACTAGCTCCAACGAATTAAGATGGTTTTATATTTATTTATTTAAAATGGAAAACTTTATAAAAGTGTATCTTATATATTCTTAATAAAGAAATATCAGTGAATAATTTAAGCCCTCCACCAGCAGTTTCTTTATTAAAATAAAAATTCTGTGCTGAAAATTAATAAAAAATTTTCTTAAATGGTCCACTACTGGTGCCTTTACCTTACTTAATTATAAAATATTTGAAAAAGATGCCGCCTAACTACTGGTAGTCTATATAGAAATCCACCACTGTGCACTGTATGTAACATAATAGAGGTATTTGTCATCACAATTAAATTCCAGTATAGGTCTACATCTGGTTCTTTTATACGGCATTTAGGTCCGGCCCTTTGTATTTGTAGTTTGAAAATTTTTTATCGCTTTAATCTGGAAGCAAACCCGTAGCACAAAAGTCAATCTACTCGTAATTTTATTAAAGTGAAACTTTTATTTGCTGGCCTCAAATTTTTTCGCTCTTCTATCAGCATGTTGCGTTACAAGCTGTGACGTCAAAGGCCGTGGCGCTCCAAGCCGTGACGCTCCAAGCCATGACGTCACAAGCCGTGACGACATAAAATAGGAAAGTTGATATTTAATATATATGACGAATTATAAAAAATAATTGTGAGATTTAATTATTCAATTTTTGAATTGATAAAATATAATTTTTAAACTAATTTAAAATTCAAATTTTCAATTGCTAAATAAATATTGTTCTCAGTTTTTAACATGCGTCTATTGATTTCCCATTATCATTCCCATTTTCCAATTATTAAGTTAAGATTAAAAACGCGATTTTAATCCCCCTTAAGGTAAAGGCACCAGTAGTGGACCATTTAAGAAAATTTTTTATTAATTTTCAGCACAGAATTTTTATTTTAATAAAGAAACTGCTGGTGGAGGGCTTAAATTATTCACTGATATTTCTTTATTAAGAATATATAAGATACACTTTTATAAAGTTTTCCATTTTAAATAAATAAATATAAAACCATCTTAATTCGTTGGAGCTAGTAGTGGACCGTCTAAAACCTAATAATAGACCATGTTCAGCGCCAGTAGTGGACCCTCATCAATTAATTTTAATTTAGCCATTTAACTTGTTAGATTAAATGACTATGAGGATAAATGGAATAAAACGGGATAATAAAGTCAGGGACGTAGTTTGACAGAGGGGGGGGTTAGGAGGCATGAGCCCCCCCCCCCAAAGCTTTGGAAAAAAATAGTAAATTCTGAGCTTGGCCCCTACATACAAACAAACTCACTCTCTCTCTTTATAAATAAGTATAGAAGATGTTCTAGATAAAAATATAGAGGTATATAAAATATATTATCTGTTTAAATGTACTTTTTTTCAAGAGCTCTTTTTCGCTTGAATTTTCTTCATTCTTTAGTTTCCTTTCAGTAGCTTTTTCTATCTTCAACTGTTCAAGATCTTGCTTTTTCTTCAAATTCTTGCTTTTTTTCAAATTCTTTAAATATTCCTGGGGAAGCATTCCTGAAACTACCGAAAGTATTCTTTCTGATGCTTCAATAGTTTGCATCAGTGACTCAGAAACAGTGAACTCATTACAGGAAGGCCTTTCCTCGAATATCGGCTCTTCCAAGAGTAGCCTACATCAGTTTCTCTCTCTTCAGTGCTGACTTGGTGGATGAATCTAGCTCTATTTTAGTTTTCTTCCAAAATAAGTATAAAGATAAGTCATGAGGATCTCCGGACCATGGACTGCATGTTGGCACAAATGAGTTTATTTTATCTGTGCCTATTTTGTCCTCTATAAATTTTAAGCCATCTTTCAGATATTTAACCCGTAGATTTTTGGACATGTTATATTGATCATCTCGCCTTTTATTTTTAGTTTATTTTTTTCATTTTGGCCATTTCATTTTTGCATTTTATTAGTGGACCATATCATAAACTAATGGTGGACCATGGGGTCTACTACTGAAATACGGTTAGTTAGCACTATAACTATTAGGTCTACATAATTTACTGGCTGCCAGAACATCATAATTAACATTATAAAACAAAAATAAAAAATTCTAATTAATTCAGAAATGGACCGCCCCGGTCCATTTCTAGATAATCTGTAAGATTAACATACCAGTAATGGACCACCCCCTCCCTACTGTTCAAGATAAGGTTATATAGTAAAATATCGACTATTATCCTAGTTTATTATTCTAAGAATAAATATATATATAAACTTTCCTTTAAATATTTTGTGGGTGGTTAATATTTTAATATAGACAGCCAGCGATCCTTAACCAAAATGACTAGGAAAGAGCAATGTATAGTATGTCTTGCAAAACGCTGGACATAAAATGCGATAAAATGATAAAGTGATGAAGCGAGCATGCGCAAACTGCAAGAACAAGAAGCCAGATAACGTAACTTGAATATACATATAAAATTAACGCTGCAAAAAATACCTAATCCTTATTTTATCAAAATCTCTGCCAAAAGGTCCATTACTGGTGCATGGTCCATTACTGGTGCCTTTACCTTATATACTTTTAAAATGAATTTAAGTTGATGAAGTGATTCTAATAAACGTTTGCATAACTTTCCTATACTTTATTTTATTACTAAATTTTAGGTTGGCGACAGTTTGATTTAGCCAATAGGCCAGGGGCGGATTAAAGGGCGTAAGGGCGATCGCCCCCCCCCCCCCCAGAAGAAATTCAAAAAGTTATAAAAACTAGTAATCTAAAGAAATTATGATTTCCGCTCTTGGCCATAGATGCCGACAAAGTCCTTAAATAAAAAAAAAAAAAACCGCCCCCTCCCCCGACAAAATTGCATTCATCCGCCCCTGCAATAGGAGGTACATTTATAATTCCGCCTCAGACGGGATAAACATTTTGTCTTTCTTAGTAACTACCGTTGTGTGACTTATCTTTTAAATTAAGTCTTTTTCTTTTTAAAGCGAATTCACAAAAAGAGAAAAAGAAATTATTAATTCATTCAAATGATGCTGATGATTTTCTTCTATAAGAGAACATTTAATGAATCCCCTTTTTTATTCTCATCTAAATGCATTATTGGCTTCGTTTATTATTCCAATCTCTCCCGGTATCCTTTTAACTTTTTTTCATCTTTCTAATCCTAACTTTCTTTCTCTCTCTCTCTCTCGCTAAATTTGAATTATTAATCGATTAGAAAAAGAAGAAAAAATAATAATAAGATCAATGATAATTTAAAATTCGTTGAAAAATCTGCGCACGGTATTTAAATAGACAATGATGATAAATAATACATTTAAATGTATTTTTATATTTTCCAAAATCCCATCCAACTGTTTTGCCAGGCGATCGTGTTCTAACGGCTTTTCGAGACGCGCACCTTAAGAGCTGTTCAGGATATTAAAACATCTAGTTCATTTTTCAGTGGAATAATTTCAAATTCAATCTATTATTTTCTACTCTGTATCACAAAATTCAGTTTAAATATCACCTAAATACTATACAAATTCAATTTTAGATAGTTCAATCAACCTAAACGAGCCACATAGCCTATATGGACCAACGGCCTTGTATTAGAAAACACTCCAAAGAATTGAAATCAGAAACTGCATCAGTCTATCTAATTAACTATAGTATAGATATATCTTCTTACTGTAACTCTCTCATCATTCGTCGTTTTTAGTCTGTATTAACTTTAACATGAGTCTATGCTTTTTGTTGGTGGGGGGCTTGGCCCACTAACAAAAAACAGTCTCACATTCATTTTGAATATATCTAAAGCTAGTATTAACGTTCATTAAAAAGCATTCTCTTCTTCTGGGATTGAAGAAATTATTTTTGCTCTATCAAAGGCCACACTTGTGACTGTAAAATGTATAAAAGCAGCTAAGAGGAAAAAATAAATTTTTAGAGATTTTCTATCAAGTAGATAGAAGAAAATAAAAAATTTTATTCAATATTTCCCCGACCTTAAGACAATCCTATCTTAAGATATTTGGCATCAATCCAGGTCTGGATGCATAAGGAGAGAATAATCAAAATCCCCAAGATATAGAAATGATGAACAAACTGAGGGAGGGGGGGGTTCAATTTAATTAAGAATCGAAGTGTAGTTCTCTGTTACTGGCGACAGCTGCGGTAATATTGAAAATTCAATATTTGTTCTTGCGTATTTATTTAAATTTTCAATTACAGCCTCAATACCTGCATTCCATGCTCCAACTGTGACCGAAAATTGAACTCTACGCAATCAGTGATGACTTGCTGTTGCAACAAAATAGTTTTAGAATTTTTGCTTGGAACCAGTATATACCGGATATATAAAAATGTGTGTGGCAGAATTTCTCAGGAAGTATTCAATATATTTGGAACATTCATAAATAGAAAATTAATTTTCTCTATCAAAACTTAGGCTATAAATTATCTCAATAATAGCCTATTTGGAGATTATAATTTTTTTATATTTAAATATAAATATTCTTAAATATTTAATTAGTTTCATCTGCAATTGTTTTTATTTTAATTTGTTTCTAATTTAACTCTTTTATTGACATTAACATAACAAGAATAAATAAATGCCGATGGGCCTGGAAACAGAAAAGAGCAATAGTCACCACAATCGTTGTTGATGCCAAAGTTTGGAATGGTGACCCCGTGCATTCAGAGTGTGGAACGTCCCCCAGTAGCCCATCGGATACTATGTATTTAAAAATTTATATTTAATAAATTCAACCCCTAAAGAGCTTCAGCACCCGAAAAGGATTTAAAAAAAAAAAATAATAATATTTCTCATTCAAAATACACGTGCGACTAATTAGAGGAAAATTTAATTCAGATAATTAAATTAAAATCTCTCTATTTTTTATAAGTCTAATTAATAAATAAAATGTTGAACAAAGGTTTTAGTTTTATATATATATATTTAAATTTATAAATCCTCTACATCCCTTCTTTTTGAGGTTTTTAGAATATGTTGAGAATTTTTCATAAGTAAACAACTGAGAAAAAACTTTTTGGCATGCTCATCGATGCTTTCAAATAACTTATTTATTTATTCTGATGTTGTTTTCAATAAGAGAGTTAAATTAGAAACAAATTAAAATGAAAACAATCTCTAATGAAGTAAACAAATTTAATGTCTAAGAATATTTATATTTGCGTATTAAAATTCTATTTAATTTAATCGTCTCCGACATTTAAATTTTTTTTTAACAAGATAATTAAATTATTTTCTTCAACTTTTTAACTTTTATTATTAAATAAAAAAAAAAGAGAAAAAACAACCCTTTAGTAGAAAAGAAGAATGTAATACAAAAAGTAAAAACAAAAAAAAAAAATGAATTTCCAAGGAAAAAGAAAAACAATTCAACATTAGTAATATGTAATTACATTTAATTCCGTAAGAGAAAATAATGATATGAAAATCAACAATAGTTCCCACGTTTGTTTCGTTTATTAGTCACTTCAAGCCGACGTTTCTATCAGATTTGCGACCATCCTCAGGACTGAAGTATGTAAAAAAAACCTCCTCCTTGAAGTGACTAATCAACTAAATTTATTAATACAAACTTAGCTGTTAAGTTATATTATTGGAACGAAATTCTTTAACGCGGCTTACGCAGGGTGAATTGGGAGAAAATGTAACATATCAAAAACGCGTTCCTAACAAAAATGCGTTCCCAGCGCCCGAGCGAGGGCGGAGGAGGGCGAGATTAGCCGAAGTCATGGCGAGGCCACGCCCACGTTCTCCTTCTATCTACCTAGGTAGGCTGAAAATTGCTCGCTGAAGGCGAACAAGAGGTTTCAGCGGGCGCAGCTCCCTGGTTAAACGGAAGGCGGGCTTTCCGTCTAGGTAATCTGGTGTGATTCGTCCCACAGCACACTATTTTTTCTTAATTTCGGTAATTTAAAGGCGCATTCTGTACTTGTTAGCCAGAATATAAATACAAATCAAATTTTTAAGTAATAATTTTTAAAATTTTACATTAAAAATAAATTTTTTTTTGAAAAAAAAACTATTTTTTCAAATCTCGGGGGGGGGGGGGTAATTACCCCCTTTACTCCCCCCTGTATCCGCCCTTGCTACGATCCCACGTTTATTTTTTATTATTTTATTTATAAGACTTTAGCAATTATTTAGAAAATTGCTTGCTGTAGCTAATATTCGCGCCCCTTATAGACTAGTCCGCCCCCCCCCAGGAAGGCGCGCCTCACAATTTGGAAAACGCTGTCCTAGACAAATAAATAAAGTCATCATTTGTTTTTATTGATTTCTTTTTTTTTTTTTTAGTTCATATTTTATTTTATATATCTCACTTCTTGAATTGGATAATTTATTCCATTTTGGATGCCATTAATTTTCATTCACCAATTGGCGGACGGACGCCCGACTTTCAATCTCTTTGCTTAGCAAAGCAAATGCTTGTTGGTTGGCCTTGGCCCCTTTGGTTTTTTTTTTTTTGGTTCCTCTCTTTCTCTCCTTCGTTCTCACTTACCCTCCTCTCTCACACACAAACTCTTAACGACATATTCCTTTTTTTTTTTTTTTGCACACAAACAATACGAATTTATTTCTCTCTCGACATTTTCTATTATAAAATTCAATTATTTTGATATCAATCGAATTTTTTTTTTATTTATTTGAATCCACTTAATTTTCCTCTCTCTCTCGATTTTAATTGAAAATGATTTAATTAAAAAATAGACCTATATAATTCAACTACTATTGGGATCTATGGGAGAGGCGTGGCTTCACCTGGTGGCAAAAAATGAACTAGCGATTGTAGGATTGAATGGCTGAGCTGATACGCAAGTACTCGTGTTTTATGAGACAAAAAGTTTAATTAAAAATAAAAAATGGGTGTGACGGTACAGGAAATTTGTAGGTTTTCTTCTGCCACACTTACTAATAGAAATTTTATTTGTGGAGACAATATTATTGATCCTGGTCATGTTTTAAAGTGAGTAATAGTAATGACAGTTTCAATGACAGACCAAATTCTTGCTTTCTGTTTACAAACAACAAGTTTACGAGAAGAATTTCATGAAATAAATGATCAAATTTCATAATAATAATAACAATTGGGATGGATGCTCGTATAAGGCTGGATTAGGAAGTACCTGCAAGCGCATTTGGGGCTGTACTTTTATTCTGTAACCGCTATTTATGATATCTGATATGATGTAAGTCAAAAAGTGTTTGAAATATTTTATTATAATAATAAATACAAGATATAAATTAACTAAAAAATTAATACCGGTAATTAAATATAAAATAAATTTTTTTTTTTTGTACTTACAGAAATAATTTAGATGATTTAAAAAAATATCACGTGTACAGACAAAAAATGTGTTTTGAGTGCACCACATAAATCAGCTCTTAAAAAAATACGATATGAGAGGCCTTTGCTCGAGCACAATTGATTTGGAGAAAAACAAGAAAAAGATGGAGGCAAAAATTAAAAAGAAGGCTTCTAAATCTGATAGATTGATTATTCTACAATAAAATTATTTATAATTTTCACTATACTATACTGTCTTTTTTTTGGAAAAGAATGAAATCGAACTGTTTCATGCTTAAATGCATGACTTTTACACCCATAAACACAAAGTAGATACACATTGCTTTTATTTTTATAAGGAGAAAATTTCATATTTGTGAATATATTAGTGTATGTATGTATTATTTATTAATCTAACAATAATGTTTACTCGTGGGTTATAACTTTTTTTTAAATAATACAATTATATCAGATGTTTAAATGTTCTTGTCCCTTATATCACGTTAAACGTATGAAGGTTAATCCTACAATCGCTAGTTCGACTTTAAGCCACCAGGTAGCGTATTGAAATGCTAAAGATCCCAATAGTTCCAGCTAAAAATGTTCTTTGATTAAATGGTTTCAAATTTGATTCTAAAAATAATTTATTTCTTTGTCTGAGGCTGGACATAGAGTATGCCCTCTTGTTGGAAAATAAGCGAATCAATAGCTAACGAATCTATAACTTTATCGAAGCTAGGGGCGATCGATTATGGGAAAAATAATCGATTATCGATTATGAAAAATAATCAATTATCGATTATGAAAAAATAATCAATTATCGATAATGAAAAATAATCAATTATCGATTATGAAAAATAATCAATTATCGATTATGAAAAATAATCGAATATCGATATTGAAAAATAATAGTTTATTCCGATTAGTCGATTATTTCGATTATACCTTTTTTATCTCTGGTAAAATTTCTATTTTTCCCTCTCGCGAAAATCATTTGACTTTTTTTTAGTAAAACGAAAATTTTTTGTAAAATTTTCATTTTTTCCCTATCGTGAAAATCATTTGGCCTTTTATTATAATTTTTTTCTAATCGATTATTTTTTAAGGAAATAATCGATTATCAGTCCAGGCGCAGCCCTGGCCATGGCTCCTTTTATGAGATTTACACTGATCTTATCGCAGGAACGATTTCACTCCTAACTTCCATATCTTCTCTTAAATGAATTTTTTACAGTTTTTATTATCTTTAATTTGAGAGATCTTTATTATTAAAATTTGAGAGATCTTTATTATTAAAATTTAATTATTTTTTTTTAGCATTTTCATTTAAGGACCTTATTATTTTTCTTGCATATCTTTCTCAATAAGGATGCGAAATTTCATATTATAATTGATCAAACAAAGCGTGACAGACGGACAGACACTCTGCAAATATATATACAGATTATCTCTAGAATTTCCTACAGGAATTTCCATTAATTTGCGCATGCAAAGTGCCCGCAGACAGACACTCAAATCCATCCGACTGCTAGTCTTAAATACATGCACTCACAATTGTCAGTGAAGTTACTTGATTTCTTTTTTGGTATGGGTGCATAAGACCACTCACTAGCTCATCATCCAAAAACTATAATTTATAGTTTTTGAATCAGAAATTCACTCACTAGGAATTGAGCGTTTTGTAACACTTTGAGCGACATGAATTTATAAAAAAGTTTGACAAAAAAAATCAATTAATCTTAATTTTTTTTAGTTTGTTTTGTTATGGATTTCTCATTTTAAATATCATAAATTGAAAAATATCAAGGGAAAAAATGTTATCATAACACATTCATTTATTTTCCTTTCCTTTATTTTCCCTCTCTCTCTCTTTTTTCTTTGCCAATCAATTCAAGGGATCAGGAATATCCTTTTTTTCTCTCTCTCTCTCTCTCTCTCACTTTCTCTTATAATTTGGCATAAAATTACCGACATTATTTATTCTCCTTCTTCGTTTTTCGTTTCTGAATAATCAAAAATTTTGGCTTGCTTATTGTTATTCAAACGAGAATGAAATCCTTTCGTTAATCAATTTTTATATAGCTCGTATCAATCCTAATTTATTTAAATATGAAAATTTATTCTATTTTTTCTTTTCATCTCAATTAAACAATTTATTATTTTTTATCTGTATAAGAGTGGCTTAGAATCTCTGGACCACTATGCTGTGGAGTAAATTTTTCGGTTCCCTTTTTGGGTTGAAATTTTATCTTTTAAATCTATTGAAAAAGATATTTTAATGAAAAAGCCCCGAATTGAGGTGAGGTAGTTAGGATTTAACTAAATGTGAGATTTATAGTGATGGTGGGTCAACAGTACCCTGGTTTCAGGCTGGAAAAAGTATATCAGTAAAATACTAGTACTCTGGCCGATTTCGTTGAAAAATTTCGTGGTACGTGCCAAGGGGATAGGCTAACTTAAATATCAAATTTCAACATTCAAGCTCTTTTCGTTCTTGAGATTTGTTCACGGACAGACAGACGGGACACGCTTTTTACTTTCTATTACCTATATATGTATATATAGAGAGAAAGTTTTGGATTCATGTCAAAAATTTGATGTTGAGATTTTGAAGGAAATTCGCGTAATATCTTATAAACGAAAAGAGCTACGAAGTAGAAATTTTATGTTTATGTTAGGTACAGTGAGGGACAATATTAAATCCCACCAATGCGTTTTCTATTTGTGATTATTTCATTGTTTTTAAAAAAATATTTTATATTTTATAGTGGAAACTTTCATGGTTCAGACCTAGAAAATTTCCAACAAAATTTTCATTCTCTTTTATAAAAACAATGAAATAATCACAAGTAGAAAACGCCTGGGTGGGGCTTAATTGCCCCTCACTGTACCTACCAGGCAAGTGACACGAAGCTTTTGAACAAAATCGGCCAAAAAGTACTAGTGGACTTTTTCAGTTTTGTTTTTCGAATAGTAGAACGTGCCTGTAGCTGATATGTTGAATAGGAAAGAGGATGCAGATGCAGTCAAATAATTGAACCTCTATTTGGAAATAAACACTCTTTATTGGAACGTTTCGGCTGGGATGATATATAAGCCTGAACTTCGTGGTATCAATTGTTGGTATTTTAAGAATTATTACAATCGTTGGATATAAAATGCAAATAACTTGTATTAACAAATGACAACTCGGGGGGGGGGGGGTATTTGTATATAAATTGGTATTATGTATATAAAATTTAAATATGCTCTTTGAAGGCTGAAGATGGTTGAAGAGGGTTGATCCCAGTCGAAACGATCCAATAAAGAGTGTTCATTACCAAATAGAGGCTCAATTACCTGGCTGCATCCTCTTTCCTATTCAACAAGTTTTTTTCTCGATTTTCT
This sequence comes from Euborellia annulipes, assembly GCA_023213315.1. Lineage (NCBI taxonomy): Eukaryota > Metazoa > Arthropoda > Insecta > Dermaptera > Anisolabididae > Euborellia > Euborellia annulipes. Next base: position 5,293 of record JAKCPI010016977.1, on the reverse strand, counting down.
CAAAATTTGCTCAAACGATTTTGATTAAAATTCATAAATCAATTATTTACATCATAAATTCTAATATCAGTGTTAAGAAAAAAACCTGGTAAGACAAGCACAGAACACAACTTTCAATTACCAAAGGTAAGAGAAAGTGTATTTCTATCAAACTCTCGACTTCGAATTTTTAACATGAATGCAATATGTACGCCTACAATTTTAACATATGGAGGGCTGAGAAACATAGTAGTGTAACTGAAGCGATTGTTATTTTGAGAAAAAACTATTTTGCATTCAAAAAAAAAAAACGCATTGCTTCTTTCTTACAAAAATATATTTATTTTACAAAAGTTGGTTAACTTTTGAAATATTTTCTCTAGTTTACCCTGTTACGCAATAGTGTGTCAAGCGCCATCTACCGAGTTTTGAGAAAATTAACATTAAAGTTTTTTGTTTTCATTGGATTATATATAATTTTTTTTGTCAATTGTGCAAGTAACATTAAATATAAATTTTTTTAGGACATATTTCATAAAAAATACTATTAATTTTAGCATTTGAAACAATATTCCGTGCTTAAATCAATTTTTAATTTTTTTGGCGCTTGACACACTATTGCATAACAGGGTCCATATAATGGTAGATGTCATATGGAAAATTGAAATAACTCATTTTCAAAAACTTTGGCTTAGAACAATATGTTTCTCAGCCTTCCATATATAGGTGAGAGAAAATAAAAGTATCGTTTATAAGTAATGATAGATAATTCATCTAAAATATGCATCCCTCCTCAGGCCCAATAAATTTCGTCACTCAGGAGGAGAAGTGTAACTTCTTCCTCTCTTCCAAGAGACAGATACAAATAATAATAAAAAGAAACTTCCCGGAAAGCGGGTTGCATATGTACTGATTTAATTGTGATAGTTAATCATTTGTGAAATTGAGAAATTAATTAATTAATCGCCTATTCTTTTATTTCTGGTTTTAATTTTATTAAAACCTATTTGCGGAATTTAATTGACAGTCAGACAGACAGATAGAGGGTTTATATAAAATGAATGTAAAATTTAATTTAGATCGAAATGATTTTCTTCTTCTTCTCCCTTTGATTTGATTATAAATTTAAAAGCATAGAGGTAAAAAGAGAAGATGGATAGACTATAATCATAATTACAATTTAATATTTACTGATTTCATAAAAAAATAATTATTATTACTCTCTCATCCATTTATATAATTTAATATTAAAAATAAATAATTCCAAATGGATTAGTTATGCTGGCCATTCACTTTAGAGCTAATTTAATTTTTAAAATCTGTTTTATATTTCCTTGCGATATGACGTAATTAAATGTTTCATAAATTATAATTCTCACTTTAATTTTTATTTTATTTTTTCAGCTATGATGAAAAAAAAAAAATGTTAACGAATTTTTTAATGAATAAGTTTGATGTGCCTACGTTCCACTTAATTCATACCTATATACAGTAGAGTCCCGTTAATCCGAACTAATTGGGACCGAGGGTCGTTCGGATTATCGGGAAGTTCAGATTAACCGGAATTGTAAGCTTGAATTAGTTAACTTTGATAATAAAGTCGTATTTATAACGTTGTAAACCGTTCACTCAAGCCATATAAGACTTTTAACAATACTAGTATTTTTATAATATAGGTCCAGGCATTCTTATTTAAGCCATTTGGTATCCAAATGGCTTAAATAAAACAATCGGACTCCCTGGGATTCGAACCCGCGACCCTTGGAATAGAAAGCACGCTACTTCTGAAATCTAACAAGTGAAATTTTGAAAGGTCTAACATTTTTTTTGTTCTTTAAGTTCAAATAGCTTTAACTAAAAAGTGTTTTTATGGAGGGATGTTTTCAGTTAGTATTAAAGCTTGCAAAACGTAATGGATTTTTAAAAAACAAGATATTTTTTATTATTGATCAGAAACGATTTCCTCTCTTTTTTTTTTTAATTTGCATTTACTGTTCCACAATAATAATACGTAATGCATTACATTCATTCACAGGGCACAGAGTGACATGCTGTTAATTATCAATACATATTTTATTATCCTTTAAAACAAGTTGTTGCTTTTTTGCTGAATACAAAAAGCTCTGACAACAAATGCCATTTATATATAAGCTTATATACTGTACGTAGGCTATTTTTTTTTTTTAATAATTTTAATTTCATTGTAAATAGCTATTTTAATTTTATTTTATTTTAATGGAGATTGAAAAGTATGTAAAGTAAAAAAAATAATCATTTTTTCATGTTAGTCATTTCTTTATGGAAAATTATGAAATTAATATTTTTATTTTTTAATAAATGTTGAATGATAATTAGTTGATAATTGTTGATAATGATAATTTGTTTATCTTGCTTAAATAATTTTTGAGATCTATTCATTTGAATATGATATTATTTTTCAGTTAACGTACTTAAAAAAAAACTAGACTATTATAAGGAATTTTTCAATGCGGTTTTTTTTTTTTTTTTTTAAATGAATTAAATTCATATGAGATTATTGGGACATCGAGCTATAATTTTTTTAATGATTTATTAAAAAATTATCGTAATTAATTGTTTTTGCAAATACAAAAAAACAATAATGCTCAATAATCTTTAATTTTTTTTAAATTTAAAAATGAATTTATTGTTATTATTAATCACATATTAATTAAGAAATTGCCCCCGGGTTTGGCGTAGTAAGTAGCACGCCTACCTCCTATACCAAACGTCGCGGGTTCGGACCCAGGCAGTCCGATGATTTTATTTAAGCCATTTGGATACCAGATGGCTTAAATAGAAATGCCTGACCCCACAATAGATATATTCTCTACAACGGTTATCGTCAAAGTCTTAAATGGCCTAAGTTGCCGAAAAGACTGTATGAATGTGTGTGTGAATATGAGTGTGAATGAGAAAAAGTGTGAATGTTTTTTTAAAAAAAAAAAAAAAAAAAATTAAGAAATTTTTAAAATAAGCTTAGATGATTTATTTAAAAATCATCTGTCAAATTAGTTCAGCATTCTTGCAATAGATGGCAGGCTAGTCTAACAGCCGATATAGTAATAGCCTATATCTGGCCTATATTTATATATTTTTATGCTTTTATAAAAGATACATAATATATAATAACATTTATAAAGTATTTATTGTTAAAAGATCAATGAAAATCAACCAAATGCATTAAATATTATTAGCTATCATTCTGACATCTCTTGGCAAATTTTTGAATTACTTGATATTTGGGCATACTTTTTATGACACACTACGCCATCTCCGGGAAAAACATGCGTAACCACTTCGATCCCGAGCCCCCTTAAAACCTCGATTCGAACTTGGCAAATCATATATAGGCCTATACTGTATTTAACAAGTTTCTATGCCCGAGTCGAAAAATTGCCCTGATGTCGTAAATTTAAGCCCTGATCCCATCCTGGCATTCTATTGTCTTTCTGGACTTACTCTCGGTGGGGATACGTAAGGTCTACATTTTTGGTCGCCGGCCGCCCTCGCATCAACCTGGTGCAAGTGGTAACCTATCCTTATATTACTTTCTCTTGCCTATATGTATTTTTTTCTTTCTCTTATTTCTTTATATATGTTAATATATATAGAGAGAGAAAGTATTGGATTCATGTCAAAAATTCAATGTCGAGATTTTGATGGATTTACACGTTTTGAGGTCCCCTGAATCCAAAAAAGTGGTGTTCGCGACATGGTCTGTCTGTCTGTGTGTCTGTGTTCACTTTTAAGCATGAAGGAATTGAGCTATGATGTTGAAATTTTATATTTAAGTTAAACACCCCCCGGGACCGAGAAAATAAGCTTTTAATCAAAATCGGCCAAAGAGTACTAGTACTTTACTGATGCACTTTTTCAGTTTTTTTTTTTTTTTTTTTTCGATTTTCTCTAAATTTCCTCCAACAATTTTTTTTTAAATTCAAAAATCAATTATTTTTTAGATTCTCTTTAAAATGTATATTCTTATTTTGTCATTGAAATATTCTGAAGACCACTTTACTCTTGTACTTCATAGAAAAGATTGGAGAAATGGTTGCCATGGTATCAAAATATAAATATTTTCACATAGGCCTACTTATAAATTTTACATCTTGAAAATCTAATGTACCGTACTTTCGGAAACTAAATACATGTCGACACAAAAAATCTGAGTGTGACAAGCACAGAACACAAGTTTCGATTACCGAAGGTAAGAGAAAGTTGAGTGCTGTGCGCCAGTCACACCAGATTTTCAAAGTTGTAAAGGCCTTTTTGAAACATCCTGTATATGTATATATATAATTTTATTCTTTCCTTAAACGTCCGCGGCCCACAGGTTGGGAACCGCTGATATAGAAGATAATATTAGTAGGCCAGGACCTCACCTTTTCTAGGTTTAGGTGCTAAATATTACGTTAAAATTCTGATTTAAAAATGTGTTTTTATTTACTTTTTGTTTTAAAAGATTTTTAATTTAAAGAGAGAAACTCTAATTCAAATGGAAACAGATGGATGGAAATTCAAAGAATAAATATGGATTATATTAGCGTACTCTTTGCCTCCCCCATACACATACAAATTTGAGCCCGATGCTAATCAATTAATACAACATATGGATTTTGCGATTTGTAAATATGATATACAAACAGTCGATGACCCCGTGCATCCAACCCTCTCTCTTATACATACAGCATCAGAACAGAAACAAACAGACGAGAGGCTATTTAATTTTGGAATAAAATTTCGAAAAAATAATATTTCTCTTCACTAGTAATTTTTTTTTTTTGTTTTTTACTTTTTTTTAATCAGTGAATATACAAATAGTAATTATTAATTAATGTATGCAAAAGAGTAAATAAATAATAATTAATTGTCCGAAGCTGCCCACAAGAGCAAAACAAATTTAATATTAATAACTAACACATTTAGATTTACTAATGATGTTTTATGTAATCTATTTAGATACGAATATTTATTTTTAACCATTTCTCTCTTTCTCTCTTTGTGTGTTTTTGTATTATAATTATAAATCATTTTGTTTGAGAAGGAAGCAAAAAAAAAAAAAAAAAAATTTGAAATGAATCTTTGCCAGGGGGGAAAGCTATGCATGCATTTTTCAAAATTATAATGTTAATTTGTAGCGAAAACTCGTGGTGGACCAAACTCCTGGAATCGAACCCAGGATCTCCACCCCAACCTGTGTGCTACTCTATTTACTGCCCAGAAGAAAATCAAAATCCGAACATTTGTTAATTAAAACAAAATTAGAATAATATTTTTTTTATTTATAAAACAA
>JAKCPI010016976.1:0-21690 GCA_023213315.1 Euborellia annulipes | reverse complement strand
AACCTAATATTTCTTTGAGTTTAAAGATTTTGTGAAAATTTTTACTCAATAAAAGTACATATTTGACACTTGGGGTGTCTATAGCTTACTTTATCATTTTATTTCTTTCATAGCACTCCTTCAAATATAAGGTCTTATTGACTTCAATTTGAATTATTTAGTGTATAAACAAATTCGTTTTGCCAATTTCAACGTATTCCTGCATATTATTTGCTATAGATGGGTAGCTAACGCCCATTTTCCCACCTTATCCTTATTCCGTTCTTCACAGTCCTTTTTGTGTCGGGAAATTCGTGTTTCCAACAGTTGTTTTGTTTGCCCAATATAGACTTTTTCACAACTACATTTAATTTTATAAACCAAATCTGAACATTTCATTGATTCACTTTTATCTTTTAATTTAGTATATACTTGGCCAATAGTTTTTATGTTGTAGAAAGCAGGTCTTATAGGTGTTTTTTTAAAACATATAGAAATAGCTTCTGACAAGCCCTTTATATATGGGATTTTAAAATACCTTAAATTTCCTTCATTCTCAACTTTTTTAGTTTTATTGCGAAACATCGCAATTTGTTGTGTTTCTTGAGGCTCGCATTATCATTTTGATGAATGCTCCTTGTACCAACTTTCTCGATTTCGGGTCTTTTCCACCAACCCTTAAATTTCTACCCCGTACATCACCAGTGATTTTCAATTTTCTCCCTTTTCATCAATCCCCATACAATTTTAATAATATTCTTTGCCTTGTTCGTCTGGCTCTTTATCTGCTCCCTTTTTGAATCTATTGAGGTGTCTATGTAGTCCCAAATATTTTATCTTTTCTACTTCCTCCACTTTTCTCCACTCTTGCTTTTTCCCTCTTCTATTTTATTATCTTTGATTTTTCACCTCAATAAATCTCCAGTTCTGCCACCATTTCCCCGAGCCCCTCCTCATGGTCAGCCACTATAGCCACCTCATCTGCACACTTTACCCAGAATAGTTTCTCATTTCCTACCTCTGTTCGTTCCTCCTATCTTCTTTCTCTTTCCATATTCTTTATATAAATACTAAACAGAGTAAGTAGGACTCAGTGGGCATCCTTGCTTTACTCCCTTCCCTGTCCACAAAAATTTATTTTCTCCCTCTTTATTCCCCATCGCTATTTTATTTATTGTTTCTCAATTAATCTCATCATATTTCCCTGAATTTTCATGTCTCTCTACTTTTTGAAAATAATTTTCCTGTTCACTTTATCGAAAGCCCCTAGAAACATTACCCAAACCTTCCCTTTTTTTCCTTTATTTTGTTTTCTCTAATGGTGTCGAACGGTATTAATTTGTCAGTACCTGGAGCCACCGAGCTTCGCTCAGGTTTAGTTACTGCTTATTTGAACAGCCAATTATTTTGTTTTGATTCAACCACATGATTCATTTTTATTCATCCAATTGTTAATAAATAAAACCTATCAAAATGTGTTATTTTTTCAGAAAATTGAGATCTGCTTATGCGAAAGATAATTTTAAATAAATTCTTGATTTTTTTTTGTTCTATTAAATAAATAAGGTTCTTTATAAAAACAATTATAAAACGTTTATTAATAATTCTAACTTTAAGGTAGAACAAAATATGTTAAAACCCACAATCACAATACTTCTTCAAGGCCTTTGAGAACAATGATTTAACCCAACCCATTGTCTGTCTGGGTACAAAAGTAAAAGAGAAACAATAACTTTTAAGGAGTTCGGTGTTGGTTCTAGGTGAAACATTTTAATATAATAATAAAACTTGAGTAAGATACGAGGTAGGTTTCACAAAAAAGAAATAAAACAAAATTGAGTTTTGAATTCGATATATTTCGGGGGTTAGCCCATCATCAGGAGTCTAAGAAAACTGATTACATATTGGAAAAATAGTTTTACAAGTAAGAATTTAAAAAAAAAAAATTTAAATGTATGTGGTGAGGGGAAAGTAGGGGAAGAGGAGAAGTTGTTCTAAGAATTAATATTTTCTATTGAGATTTGAGCTGGCTGAAAGGGATCTATACCTGCTATTATAATAACGAATGGACAAGTACCTGAGAAGGTACAACTTAAAAGGTATATGAGAGAGTGCAATTACCCTAGTATATTCAATGTGCAAACAATGGAAGGAATGTTTATTTAAATAATCAATTGGAAGTGTATAAAAATACAATTATTGATTATATGTTATAACCATTTTGTTTTATTTCTTTTTTGTGAAACCTACCTCGTATCTTACTCAAGTTTTATTATTATAAAAGAGAAACCTTTTTTAAAACCCCAAGATTGCCATTTTCTACCTGCGAATAATTAATTTGATTACAAAATAAACTCATCAAAAACAATTTAGCCAAAGATGAGACCGACCGTGACAAATCGAATTATCAACCCACAAACCCCTTAACCCATGAATTTCATCAAAATCGGTAGAGCCGTTTTCAAAATAGAAAAATATAAATATATATACAATTTTTGATCGTTTAATAATAGTCATAGTAGATAGATAGATATATGATAAAAAAATGGATTTAGCAGGTTTACACTCTAAGACAGTGGTTTCTAACCTTGGATACGCGTACCAGTACCGGTACGCAGACAAGCAACTACCGGTACGCGAATGATTTTATAATTTAAAACATAAATCTATTAAAAATCTGTATTACGAAAAAAGAAATGAAATGACTATAATAACTGATAATCCATACATGTTAATATTTTAGTTTGGAATTTCTTCTCCATTGTTTGTGTCGGGATTTACCCAATCTCAAAAGATGCCGTCTACACCTCTAATGAGTTATCTATTACAAAAATTTCGCACTCGCCTGCTGTAATGCAGATTAGTAGAAGTAGACCTCCCCGGAATTTCCAAGATAATCAAATTGCTCCCACCAAAAAAAATTAGTAATAAATAACGAAAGGGCCTAAAATTCATATTTAGTTTCCCAGAAATTATATCCTGCGAATTATAACTGTGTCTGAGTTCTACTAAATATTGTGTTTTGTGTTTCAAACATCTTTAAATGAATTGCATATTATTAATCAATAGTATAAGGCTGGTCTAACTTACTACCCCTTCAGACTCCTGCTTTTGACCTGCCCTCAATGACTCAATCTGGACATCCATTCCCGCCCCGCCCAGATTACTATATGGTAACTTAACAATTGTCAACTGTCACGGCCTTTACTTTGGAGACAACCTGAAATATCCGTTAATACGCGTTCAATCTCAAAGTCACGAAGGTAGTTAGAATGAACAAGATCAACAACAATAAATTAGGCTTTATTGAAACTAATTCTACATAAAAGATAAACTGATAATAAAATGTCATGTAGCGGCTCGCTGTTGCTCTGGCTACGAGTATAACTAAAAATCAAATAGAATTTTTCACAAAAAAAATAAATACGATGAGATGAGGATACGATCTTATTCTAAGATAAATTGTAAAAAAATACCAAAAACATAAAATAAATAGTAATGTGCGAGTCAAAACAAGCGAAAACAAATGTATAATAATATTTAATACAATCAGTAATACACATACACCATTATAAACCAAATGCGCCAAATTAATGAGACTTCTGTTGTGGAATACACTCCACTAATTTGTCTTTTCGTATTTCAAATGCGTTACTTAAAGCTATTCGAATGAAAGAGTCTATTCGGAGTAGATTAAGTTGCTTCGTTTTAATATTGGCCATTGTGGAAAATCCCTTTTCGAACAGATATGTGGAAGTAAAAGGCAATAAATGTTGTATGGCGATGGTGTACCAATTTGCATGTTCTTTATCGTCGCCTCTATTTTATTTCGCATGGAAAAAATATTGTGTTTTTTTTTTCTTGATATAAATTTAGTTGGTTTGAAATGGTGAAGGTGTCTGCCAAGTAAGGAAGTTTTGAAATCCAATTTTTGACCTTGAAATAAATGGCCAAATTTGATTTTTTAATATTCAGAAATATTTCCACTTCCGTTTTCAAAAACTTAAAAATCCTAATATTTTCTCGGGCCACCCTACATACTTTGGCTGGCCTAGATCACTATATACAAGCCAACTGACGATATTATTAAATGATTTTTCAATTGACAATAACAGAAAATAACAATAAACTTTTTAGCTCTATTTTGAATTTCTTCTCCAATATCATCTCATCAATAAAATTATTTTTTTACAGACACAACCAAACAAACTAAAAACGAAACTAATGAAGATTATTTCTGTGAAGATTGTTTATCTGGATTCCTATCATTGTCTGATTTTGAAAGCCATATACAGAAAGGCCATTCGGAAGAAGTACTATTTACAAGTAACCTCAGTGATCGGAATCACAGCGAAGAAACCAAAGAAGAACCTCTTATTGACATGTCTCCACAGAGCGAGAAATCTTTTGAGGCTACTGTTCATAATCGATATCATAGCACCAAACGGTCTCTACCCTGTCCTAACGATCCAGAAAAATTGCATTCAAAACAATCTAATCAAAGTTTGGGAACGCATTCTAATAGTAAACCAAACAGAAGTGATAATTGTAACAAACCAGGCTCATGTCAAAATAAAAAAGATAAACTGATAATAAAAATGTCATGTAGCGGCTCGCTGTTGCTCTTGGCTACGAGTATAACTAAAAATCAAATAGAATTTTTCACAAAAAAATAAATACGATGTGATGAGTTAATATCATCATCAGCTTGCAAAACGACAGATCCAACATAATTCTGTGAGATAATTAAATCAGTGAGTTCTGATAAATTAATATGAGCTTTCAAAAAAGTTGATTTAAAAAGTTGTTTAATACCATCAAAATCAGAATCGGTAATTTTTCTTCCTTCAAAATCGACTTGGATTACTTCGTTTCCCGTATATTCCCCTTCTGTAAATTCATAACTAGAATCTGAATCACGTCTTTTGAATTGTCTTTCTTATTTAAGGCACGTTTTTTTAAAGGCCCTACATTATTACAAGAAATGTTAATTTTAAAAAATTAAGTGAGCTTTCAAACGTGGTTTTAAAATGAAAAAAACAATTCAAAAGACGGTTCAGCGGTGTAGCGGCCCGTTCTTGCTCATGTGCCTCGAGCCTTGAGCCACGGCCGCTAGATGACTCAGTCGGATCGTTGAGTCGCGGGTGAACCGCGATTGGAATTAGGTGTACACCGTCTTTGGAATTACTTTGGAATTCATTAGATAATCTATTGTCATCTATTGTCTTCTACTTGGAAATGAAAGTGGAAGTGGAAGTAGGTGTACACGATTTTAGGTCGCGGTTCACCCCTGGGTGAATACTTCAAGGTTTGACCGTTTGTCAACTTAACAAAAGACTTTACAAACGGACAGACAACTGGCCCTAAGAAAGAATTTAATTAAAAAATCTAAGATTTTAGTATAATATTTTTACATTGCATATCAGAGGGCTTCGTCCCCTCAGGAGTTGAACCCGAGTACTAACACGCTTGCCGGGCTTGTTAGTTACACCCTCGGGACAAAAACACACTATGACATGGTAAACATTTTTAATACGCGTTCAATCTCAAAGTCACGAAGGTAGTTAGAATGAACAAGATCAACAACAATAAATTAGGCTTTATTGAAACTAATTCTACATAAAAGATAAACTAATAATAAAATGTGATGTAGCGGCTCGCTGTTGCTCTGGCTACGAGCTTTTAGACACGGCCGCTAGATGACTCAGTCAGATCGTTGCGACACTTTTGCATGACTGATAATATTTCAGTCATGTTATAAGTGAAGCAATTCGATCTCGACTGACGAATCGAATCGAAGGAGGGGCCATCCACCAACTAGTAGCCCCTCCCCCGCTAATTAAGCGGGTGGCGCCCAACCCGGCTTTCCACCAGGGCACAAACATCGCCCTGCACAAATCATTGTTAGGACCCCACCAACTAGGTGGGGGGCGCGGACACGCACCACAACGCACTCAACCGAGGCCCTAACATGTCATAACAACTAGATACATGAACAAACAATAATATTTGAAATCATAAATAGACAATAATATTTGAAAGTATTTTTAGACAATAATACTTGAATTTATGAATAAACAATAATACCTGAAAGCATTTCTCTATCTCCTATATTAAATCTTCGCAAGGCCAACATTATGTCATAGTCAAGCAATTCCAATTGTAATCCTTGCTTCACTCAAATAATTAAGGATTCATTCTTTATTTCGCCAAAGGCCAACAATTGAAATTACTTATTACAATCACAGAGACACTAGAACTATTTACACATGCATTGGCCATAGCATCTATTATTGATTCAAAACTTAATAACTAATAGTAATAATATTAGGACAATAAAATATATTATGAGTCACACATTGGTTGACCGGTCACCATCACACAGATAGACATCACATGGTTTTAATTCTATGCCCAATAAATTCAAAACATACTCACCCCCCGATATTCACTCAAACCTCAAGGCCCCCAATTCATCCTCACATCAGCCTTAACCCTCTCTACTCGCCCGTCCACATTTTCATCTCCCCCATTCAGGCATCTCACTTGGAGCCTCCTCCCCAACCCCCAGGGGAACCACCAATCATCCCTCTACACCAAATTTGCTCGGGCCCCACGGTCCGCCCCCATCCACCTCCACACGCCACAGAGGCCTTCCTCCGAGTCCGTGACAGCCACCCTTCTCTCTCCAGCGTGCACACTAAGCAGTTTTATCCCCTAGTAAGCAACCTTGAATCTACCATGCGATCATTTCAAGCAAGAAATATATTAACACAAATTATTCTACAATTAATATTTAAGGTCTATCAAGGAGGTTGGTTCACCCCCTTACAATATTAATTGTAAATAATTGTAAATAGCCTGCTCAAAATTAAAAATCTCTCAAGAAAACTTAAAATTAAAATCTACAACGCCATTATTTATATAAGTATTTATTAGTATAAGACAGCGGTCGCCAAACTTTTTGACCTCACGGACCAGTTAATTCATAATTTAAATCCCGCGGACCACTAATAGGATTTTTTAAGTGTTAAATATATTTATAAAAAAAAATTGTGATCAAAGAACACATAAAATGTACCTAGTTAATAAAATGAAACTATTAATAGTAACCAAGTTATGAAAGCTTTATTAATAAACCATAATAAAATAAACAAAATAAACAAAAATTGTACAAACAAAACAATTAAAAGATGGTTTAAATATATCAAACTTTTAGCGTTATACATTCCTAGTGTGATGGATGTTCCTGCTTACTTGAAATAAGATTATGGATATTTGGATCCAATGTTGTTACTGCAAGACGGAGAACTGCATTTATTTCAAGCCGAGATCGGTACCGTGTTTTGATGACTGTGACAGATGAAAAGGCCTTTTCACATAAATAAGTTGTGGAGAATTGAATCAGAATTTTCATCGCCTGTTCACTAAGCAAAGGGTATTCACTTTTTATGGAAAGCCAAAACTGAGGTCTTGATAAGGATGAATGAAATTTAAATTTGAGAGTTTCGTCGGACGATAGGTCGATGAGGCTTTCTTTTAGATGCATGCTTAACTTACTATCCTGAATGTTCGCTGCAAACGGATCTATTATCCACATATTACCATGTCTGGGATCTTCATTCTTTGGGTAATAACGAGCAAAAGATTCTGTAAGTGATTCCAAGTGCTTTTTAACTAGGGTTACCACTTGCTGGTTAACATCATTCTCCTTCATGTATTCATCAAAATTAGAAAACATTTGCAGATCGACTTCAACCAACCGCGTTTGCCACAGTAATATTTTCTTTTGAAACGCATCCATTTTACTTCGTAGTGTGAACACGTCCTTAAGTTGTCCTTGCAAAGATATGTTTAGTTCATTTAACAGGGAAAAAATATCTGCCAGGTATGCAAGCTTTGCTAGCCATTCATTGTCGGACAAGCATTTTTGCAATTTCGGATTATTTTGCTGCTGGAAAAATAATTTGACTTCTTCCCGCAAGGCGAATAGTCGGGTCAATATTTTGCCCCTCGACAGCCATCTCACCTCAGCATGACGAAGATGATGAGTATACTCGGAACCCATTTCTTCGCAAAGTGCCTCAAATATTCGAGAATTGAGTGCTTTGTGTCGAATTTCCTTTATAATTTCAATGACATTTGATAATACTTCGTGTAGTTCTGGGGACATTTTTTTCGCTGCAAGTTGTTCTCGATGTATAATGCAGTGTGTAGATAAAATGTCTGGGTGACCAACATTCTTCACCTTTACAACAATTCCTGAAAGATGTCCAGTCATATTTGCGGCACCATCTGTGCAGATCCCAATACATTTTTTCCAATCAATTTCATGTTCCCGGAAATAACTATTACGTGCTTCAAAAATCTCAGAGCTGGTTGTTCTACCCGGCAAATTAAGCGAACAAAGTAGTTCTTCATGTAACTCTCCTTCACACTCAACCCTCACAAAACAAAAAAGAAGTGCTTTGTTTGTAATGTCCGTAGATTCGTCAAGTTGGATTGAATAAAATGAAGAATTTTTCACCATTTTTATTATCTGATTTTCAATGTCTTCGGCCATATCTTCGATTCTGCGCTTGATAGTATTATTAGACATAGGAATTACTTTCAATTTCTGAACAGCCTGCATTCCCAAAATCTGTTCACAGGCTTTTAACATGCATGGCTTAATTAATTCTTCTCCAATCGTGTACGGCTTTTTGCATTTCGCGATCTGATTTGCTATGAGATAGGAAGCCTTTAGTAATGATTTATCTTCCATGGTCATTTTTCTTAAAGCAATAACTTGCTTTTTCATATTTTCATGCATTCTTTTAAAATATTCTAGCGGTTTTTTTGCTAAATCCGGTGTGTTTTGAATTCAAGTGTCTTTCAAGTTTTGAAGGTTTTAATGCATCGTTAGATAGGCTTTCAGAACATACAACACAGAGAGGCCGTGGATCCAGCTCACTGTCAGGTTCTTCAATGAATCCAAATTTTAAGTAGTAGGAATGATATTTTCTTGATACTTTGTGTTTTTTCTTCTCTCCACCTCCCGTTCCAACGTGTTTCCTAATGGTGCCTGATGAAGACTGTGGAGGGTCTGATTTATTGATCAGTTCACGGTTAGGTGAAGTATTATTAATGTTATTATTATCGTTCTCATTACCTTTTGCATTACTAAAGAAATGCATAACATAACTTAACATGATGAGTAAGTATATTCCACATTTTTCTGCGGACCAGCGAAATTTTCTCCGACCACCACTTTCAACCCTGACGTATGTTTCGTCATTTTATTTTTGACTTTCTCAGCGACTTATTTCTCAACTCAATTGTCCAATATCATTATGAGAAACATTCTTTTTTCTTCTTTTCCAATTTTTTTAGATAGAATATTTCACATAATTATCGGAAATTGATTTGAGAATTAAGTTGCTGAGAAAGTCACAAATAAAATGACGAAACGTGTACGTCTTATTTAATATAAAACTAATTAAATTATGGATATAATTAACCAAACGATTAATCAGAAAAATTTACTCTCTTTTGATTAGAGTATATTTCATGTATCTGTGATTTCAATTTCGATATAAAGTTTTTAATTTCACCGGGCCATATTCGATCTTGTTTGAAATTGATCGCCGGGACATCTAGTGGCGGAAAAAGGAAGCTAAGCGTTGTTACAAATTAATCTAGACAAATATATATATAGTATTATTCAATATTAAAAATTGTCCAATTTTATTGATTAAAAATCGAGTTTTAAGTCCCAGAAATATTAATTTGACAATTTAATTGATGAACTCAAAAATTATTATTTAATTAAAAAAAAATAATTATACCGTATTTATTTATATACTTACCTATATACACATAATCTGTGGGACACTGAAGGCTAGAAATGCAAAAACTGGGTGCTAGGGCCTGGGCGGGGGTGCAGTCGGGTATCAGGCGGGTGGAGTAGAGGGGGGGTGTTGGGGGAGGGTACTGGAGGTGGGGTGAAGTGGTGGGCGTCCGAGGGGGCGAGGGGGGTTTCGGGGATTTATATATAGCTATTAACTGAAACAAAAATTTACCGAGCATAGCTCGGTGTGCCAGGTACTTGTATGTATATGTACAAATATTTACGTGCAAACTTTCTGATTGAATGCACAGAACTGCAATCAGCCATTGAACTGAGAGAAAAATTTAATAATATGTCTCTTTAGTAGAAATTTATAAAAATTATCTACTCTGGAACAAATATAACCGTGGATTTGCAATATTTATTCCCTTTTTAGGTTCAACCGCCTTACTAATTTTAGCCACCTTAAAAATTTTGCCGCCTCTTAAATGTTACCGCCCTAGGCCGAGGCCTCGCTGGCCTAGGCCAAATACTGTATATAACAATACAGGACAGCCTGTCAAAAATATGGTACCCTGAAAACAGCACACTCTAGCGAGAAAAAAGTAAACTACATAAAGAGCATAATATTAAAATGCGTAAATTATTTAAAATCGATCTTATTAAATCATATATAACATTAAACGGACACAATATATATTTTTTCCATGACGCTCAAGTTTTTTTTTTTAATTTTGCCGGTAGCCGAAAGTCGGATTTGACTGCAAGATTTCCATTTTGCTCGCATGGTGGCGCTCAAATTCATGAGACCGGTTTGCTTTTCTATTGTATTTTGACAGACTGTCCTGTATTGGTATATACAGTATTTGCCTAGGCCTAAATCCGCCACTGCACAGGTAAAACCTCAACATAAAAGGAATCAAAAGGATTCTTAAAATAAATCTTGACAGGTAAGTCTGGAGCGAAATCCGTGTTGAAGTCACCCATTACAATTACGTCAGAATAGAGTGGAAGATATTGAAACATCTGTCTCAAGATCGGAGAAAAGCCTAGTTGGGGGGGGGGGGGGTAGACTAGACCCGGGGGTTCTTAAACTTTTTTGATTGGCAACCCCATTTTGACTGTTTGACAGAAGTCATTGTTGCCCTATGTTTCGCTCGAGGGGTGAACCGCAACCTAAAATTGTGTACACCTACTTCCACTTTCATTTCCAAGTAGAAGACAATAGATTATCTAATGAATTCCAAATAATTCCAAAGACGGTGAACACCTAATTTCAATCGCGGTTCACCCCTCGGTTTCAGTTTTACAAGCCCTGGACTAGACTATAATAGACGCTTAAAATTTTTTGCAAGACACCTCAACAAAAAAATAAATTCAACAAGGGATGTAGAGTTTTATGAAGAACTGTATATAGCATATAGGTTCTCAAAATGTGCGCCGCGGCGCCCCAGGGACCTTCAGTTTCTTCACAGGTGCGCCGCGAAGTTTCATAATTAATATTGAAGCAAGACATTTGGTGTAACTAGATAAAAAATTCAGAAGATGAAAATTTATTTATTTTTATCTCTTAAATACGATTTGACATACTTTTACAATTGAAAAATTATAATTGAAAAAGTATGTTTAATGAGGGACTCCTTTTGTATGAACTATATATTTTCAAATGAGCGATTTTAATTCCTGCTCTCTTTTATTATAATATATTATAAAAATAATGATTTATCGCCAAGTTGACATTCATTAGTTCAGCGAGACAAGGGGTAATGGTGCGCCACTGGTGGGGGAACACAGATGACAGCGAACCTGGCGGTGAGAAAACATAACATCACTCAGGCACACAGCTTTATCTGAGCCAACAAAAATATTTTATTATTATTCGTAATTTATTTTATAAAATTTAGATATTTTTAAATCGCCAACAGAACAGAACAATACATAATTGTTTAAAATGATTTATATTTAAAGAGGGCGGGAAGTTTTTCATTGAGGGCCCTCTGACCTGACATCTGGCGGGATTATTATTGCTTTCTTTTCATCATCTGAAAACATAAAAAATATATTATTTTATACTCATATTAAAATATATAGTTTTATTAAATTAAATACGATTATTCCATTCTATATTGTAATCTTTTAGTGATTAATTTTGAACTTAATCAGAATATATTCATTATGCCTGAACAGAAATTTCCAACTTATACAGGTTAGTTTACATATGTCAAGGAATATAAATAAAATGTTTTGTTTATTTATTAAATAAATTAATAATTGTTATCTAATAAATTTAACATTGTTGATGTTCTTAAATTGTTTTAAATTAAACCAGTAAGTAGAGAAAGTTTATTACCACCTCAAATTTTTCTCAATCTTATGCACATTATTAATATCTTGAACCCGTTATATTTAATATAATATATATTCTTATGATTCTATTATATACTAATTATTTTATTTTGATTATTTATGTCCATCGATTAAATTATTAAAATTGTTTTCAGGAAATAAGGACTATATTTTTAAGGCAAATAATTTATATTCTATTGACAACGTTTCATCCACTTTGTTGACTTCTCAGGGCTCAAATAATTATCTTCCTTGCATATTTGCCATTTTTATAATTCTCTTCTTAACATCCCTCAGTGATCTTATAGCCCTAATTAGGCATATTAATTCCCGACACCGAAACTAAAATTATAACGGAATAATTTTCTGGAATAAGACAGAGGGCGATACTTCAAGTCCCGCTCTCTTCAATCTAATCATGGATGAATTAATATCACACATTAAAGCAGAGGTTCCCAACCCTGTGCCGCGGGCGCCATGGCGCCCGCGGAACGATTCGTATGTGCCCGCCTCTCACTATTCGACAGAGACAGAATTTTTTTCATAAACATTATTTTAAAATACGCCGAAGGCGCCAAATCACAAGGCACATAACTCTGATTGCTTCGGCGATCATCGGCTCACTTCGGGTTTTCCGCGTGTACATGGAGTGATGCGCAAAAAGCATTCCCCGCCTGGAACCGCGTTGTTGTCATTGTGATTGCTGCCCTGTTCGGGTCGCGACAGTTAGATAAGAGACATGTTCGTCAGACGAAACACGAATTAGGAGTTTTCTATAAAAAAAAAATTAACAGGCTAAAAGCGAGGTGCGTAATTTATTGTATTCATAAGCGATGATCTATTAATAAACTATTATTATTGAGGAGATAGTTATAGTTCTTGTTATAATATATTTATGCATATAATGCAGAACAGACTTGCGCTATAACATTGATATTATATTGTAGTTCAATTATTATTTTTTTTATTATTTATTTTAGCCCTAAAATGAGTGGACCAAGTAAAAGACAACGAACCTATAATTTTAACACTGACTGGGAGGAATCATATTGTTTCGTTAATTTGAAAAATAAATGCGTTTGTTTGTTGTGTGGTAGTAGCATTGCAGTGCCGAAAAAACATAACGTTGAACGACACTTTCAGACAAATCATGGCACTTTTAATGTGAATTATCCTCTTAAATCTGAAGTAAGAAAGAAAAAAAATTTGTAATCTAAAATCAAGTCTAACAGCACAACAGACTGTCATCATTTTTCGGTTCGACATATTTATGCGAATCATTGTTTTCAAACATGAACTTAATAAAATCAAGATATAGATCTCGACTCACCGATGAGCATCTTTATGATTGTCTGCTAACAGGATTATCGTCATACGCTCCTAATTATGAAGCTCTGGCCAATGAAATGCAATGCCAAAGATCACATTGACTTTATTATATTTTTTAATTAAATGTTTTCTTTGTATTTGTGTGTTTTGTTTACTTTCTTTACGTTTTGTAAATACATTTCTCTGTGTGTATGCAATTTGAAAAAAATGCCAAATAATTTTATTATTTTGAAACATTTTTGTTTATTATTTATTAATACATTATGACTATAAGAAAATAAGAAAATAAATTATGGGAAAATGACAAGTTATGGAAGGAGTTTGTCGATTTAAAATAGGTGGTGCCCGCCACCCTACCGATATTTTAGAATGTGCTCTAGAGTAAAAAAAGGTTGGGAACCCCTGCATTAAAGGAATGAAAGGATACAACCTAGGAGAAAAAGATATTAATATTGTTTGTTACGCTGATGACGCCGTTCTTATTACTGAATCTGAAGCCGATCTACAGAGACTCCTCCATCAATTCGGCAAGATCGCGGAGAAATTTAATATGCAGGTTTCTGTCGAGAAAACAAAAATCGCTTGTCGTCTCAAAAGAACCAATTCGCTGCAAACTTGAATTCAAAAATAGGATGGTTGAACAGGTAATGACATTCAAATATCTTGGATGCAATGTCACTAGTGATCGCAACCTGTATAATGAGTAAAAGGACCAAACAATTCTAGGTTCCAGGATATCAGGATGCCTTAAAGACATTGTCTGTAGGAACAAATTCATGAGCACGGAGGCAAAGGTGAAGATCTATAAAGCAGCTGTAAGACCTATCATCACTTACGCTGTTGAGACCCGAGCCGACACAACAAGAACAGAGCAGCTCTTAAGAACAACGGAGATGAAGACGCTAAGGTCTATACTCGGCCTAACACTATGGGACAAAATAAGGAGCAAGGATATCAGAGAAGAGTGTGAGATCCAAGATACCGTCAAATGGACAAAAGATCTTGTGTCGGTACTGGAACGAACATGTGGATAGAGCCAACGCGGAAGGACTAATCAAAATAGCCCGGGATGGAAGGCCAACATCCAAGAGACCTAGGGGCAGACCACCGAAGAGGTGGAAAGAAAGCTGGGCGTCCTCTTCCACTGAGACGTGAGGCGTGTGTAGAAAACAGGCGATAAGCCTATAATAAAGAAGAAGAAGAAGATAATTCTTTCTTAGGCTATGTTTAGCAAGAAAGAATTATAAAAATGACAAATATCCAAGGAAGATAATTATTTGAGCCCTGAAGAAGTCAACAAAGTTGATGAAACATTGGCAATAAAATATAAAATATTTGCATAAAAAATATAGTCCTTATTTCCTGATAACAACTTTAATAATTAATTATTTTGAAAAAATTCATTTCCAATCAAGTCCGGATCGGTTCATAAAGTTATATTTTCCCTTGTGCTCGAGTTTAGCTCGCTAGTATCCATGAACATTAATATCTATCTATATAAAGCAATATTATTTTTTTCAGGGCCACATTTCTTATGCAGCGATTGTCAGACAATGTATATTAGTGAAGACTTCCTGAACAAACATCAAAAGAAATGTATCCATAGGAAATTACATTTAATTTTAAAATTGAAATTTCAATTAAGAATAAATACATCAGCTGATGGTAAGTTCATTTATTTGATTAATAAAGTTGGCCGCATTCTCCTAGAACTTGACTTCAAATTAGAATTTACATGAAAATAAGCCTCTGTTCATTTCTCGTCCATCTCGGCGATCATTAAAACATTCAAGGAATTACACTTTCAAATCAATGCAACAATTAATTAAATTTCCTAGATCAGTGGGTCTTAGCCTTTTATTAGTCGCGGCCCCTCTTATAATCCTAAAATATTTTCGCGGCCAGTACCCCCCCCCCCCCCCCCACCATTAGGAAACATACTCTTAATTACTCGTACAAAAAAAACTCTCAAATGTAATAATAATTCATAGATAACTCAAAAAGCAGAACTTAACATAACAATAATAAAGTAAAGAAAAAAATTTTTTAGAAACTTTTTAAAATTCAAAATCAAAGCGCAGGTCAAAGTTCGAGCATTAGCTTGGCCGTACACACTGTACGCTATTTACCCGAACCATTTCGAGCCAATTTCCCCCCTCCTTCCATTTAATACAGATAATTATACATTATCATTAACTTGGAAATTTCAATAATATAGCTTAAATAGATTCTGAGATATGGACCTGAGAAAGTAGCTAATTTTGGCACTTAGCTCACTCACTCACTGACAGGTCATCAAAACCAACTTGGCTACACATTAGATTTCACTACTTTTTCGAACTTGGCCTGTTTTTTCACAGAATGTTTTGGTTGGGATATAAATTACTAGGTAGGTTTCAAAACCTGAACCTGAAACTTACCTAGTATTTTATATTTTAAATTTTGAAAAGTTTTTCAAATATTTTCTTTTTTTTATTTAATATGTTTCACCAAGAACCTACACCATTCTCCCTTAACATAAATAACATTTTATATGTATATATGTTAACGTTGAAGGGACAGCAATAAGCGCAAGCAAATAGCTAACATAACACATATTTATATAAAGCCACGTTGTGGTTACGTGGCTAATAAAAGCTGCCAACGTACCTTATAACTAAAAATTAAATAGAATTTTTCACAAATTTAAAATAAATACGATGAGACGAGGATACGATCTAATTCCAAGATAAATTGTAAAAAAATACCAAAAACATAAAATAAATAAGCTTACGTGTTCTGATGTGGACCATTGTGGAATAGCCCTTTTCGAAGAGATATATGGAAGTAAAAGGCAATAAATGTTGTATGGTGATGGTGAACAGGTGTACCATATATTCCTTCCGAATATGTATCCAAAATTTTACCAAACTTTTTTCTCTTGAAAAGTGAATTAAAACTTAAATCCTTGATCAATTCAATTAGAGTGTCATCGTGGGTTGGTGATAAATTGGTATTATCCCAGTTATTATAGGGTTCTCGAATCCACAATTTTCTATCAATTTCACTATTTGTCAAATTTGTCAATTAATTTTTAGAGATGACATTGAATTAAATAATTTGCATGTTCTTTATCAAATTCTCAATTATCTGTAATCATTTGAGAATAATTTGGAAATTTGAAAACATTCGATCCTATTTTTCGAATCCATGATTGTAATATGCGTTTTCAATATGTTACATAAGTCTACTCGGAATCATTAAGCTTTGTAATTACGGAAATAACAAAGCTTGAACTTATTATAATGATACTTAAGCGATGATTCTCGACAATCAGGCCGGATGACATACGATCGAGAACCCTGTCACACCGTTCCTCTGTTCTTATTCACAATAAAACTTGTATTAAATAATACATCTTTTTATAATCATTTACCAACCCCTCCCCCATATTAAACACATTTACGAAGTTTCATTTTCATCGCCTCTATTTTATCTCGCATCGAAAAATGTTGTGTTGATTTCCTTGCATAGATAAATTTAGTTGGCTTAGAATGGTCAAGATGTCTGCCAAGTAAGAAAGTTTTGAAATCCTATTTTTGTCGTTAAAATAAATGGCCAAATTTGATTTTTTAACATTTAGAAATATTTCCACCTCCGTTTTCAAAAACTTTAAAAATCCTAATATTTTCCCGGCCTCCCTACATACTTTCGCTGGCCTAGATCACAATATACAAGCCAACTGACGATATTATTAAATGATTTTTCAATTGACAATAACAGAAAATAACAATAAACTTTTTAGCTCTATTTTGAATTTCTTCTCCAATATCATCTCATCAATAAAATTATTTTTTTACAGACACAACCAATCAAACTAAAAACGAAACTAATGAAGATTATTTCTGTGAAGATTGTTTCTCTGGATTTCTAACATTGTCTGATTTTGAAAGCCATATACAGAAAGGCCATTCGGAAGAAGTACTATTTACAAGTAACCTCAGTGATCGGAATCACAGTGAAGAAACCAAAGTAGAACCTCTTATTGACATGTCTCCACAGAGCGAGAAAGCTTTTGAGGCGACTGTTCATAATCGATATCATACCACCAAACGGTCTCTACCCTGTCCTAACGATCCAGAAAAATTGCATTCAAAACAATCTAATCAAAGTTTGGGAACGCATTCTAATAGCAAACCAAACAGAAGTGATAATTGTAACAAAACTAGCTCATGTCAAAATAATCCTAACAGACATCTGTTGAATCACTCTGAAGAAAAACCATTTATCTGTGATCACTGTGGTAAGCGCTTTTCACACAAGAGTAATCTCAAAAGTCACATATTAATTCATACAGGCGAAAAGCCTTTTGTCTGTGATCACTGTGGTAAGCGTTTTTCACAAAAGAGTACTCTCAAAAGACATTTATTGGTTCATACAGGAGAAAAGCCTTTTGTCTGTGATCACTGCGATAAGCGTTTTTCACACAAGAGTAATCTCAAAAGTCATTTATTGGTTCATACAGGAGAAAAGCCTTTTGTCTGTGATCACTGTCAGTAAGCGTTTTTCACAAAAGAGTAATCTCAAAAGTCACTTATTAATTCATACAGGCGAAAAGCCTTTTGTCTGTGATCACTGCGATAAGCGTTTTTCACAAAAGAGTCATCTCAAAAGACATTTGAAAATCCACACCTAGATGTTTTAATCTATTACTCTTTGAATCAAAACAGAATTTTTCTCTACATATTAATTGGAATAAATTAATTAATGTAATATCAGAAATGACAAAGACATTTTGAAGGTCGCCCAACTAATTACAAGGCACCAACTCATCGGAAGTGAAACATTTAAATCTGATCTCTGACGCCCTACAGTCATTTAAATTCAACCCATGAGTCTAGTAAGGAAATAATTCTATCCCTGAAACTACATATATATATATTTGAACTTTTCCCCTTGTGAAAATTGTATGATTATTTATCTTTAATATTAAACAAATCTTACTCTCCGGCATGTTTGAAAATTTATTTCACCTCAAATTTTTTCTTTCCATTTTTCAGATACCTTTGGGCATAAATAACAAAAATAAATAAATAAAATAAATTTTTGATTGAACAAAAATGCAATACGGAACCCTCTGGTCCGTATATCGAGGGTTTATTTTTGAATTAGACTCATTATTAGCGACCGGATTTCTATGCAATTGCATATTTTGTTTGCCGCCACATACGACCCAGGGGATCAATTATCTATCCGAATCATGCATCTAGGATACTCAGTGCTGGATTTCCGCCTAGGCCCACAAGGCCCGGGCCTAGGGGCCCAGCCGGCCTGGGGGCCCCGGTTGCGGAATCTTTTTTTTTTTTTTCAACCTAAAAAGACCACAAGGGATCTACAACAGGCATTACAAATATCATACAAGTATGCAATCACAATCTCTGGCTAAACTAATATCGCTGTCATTTTTTAGTTTTATTCTTTTCTCTATATTCAGTAAATTTATTGTTTTGTTCCATATAATTTTTGTTTCCCTTTTTAAATTTTTTTTTCTCTTACTTGATCTGTTTGTATCATATTGTTTATTTTCTTTTGTAATTAAATTGGCCTAATATTGTACATTAAAAAGGCTAGATGCCCCTACAAATACAATGTTATTGAATAAATAAAAAAAAAATGTGTTCTGTACTAGTGCATTAAATTTGCTAAATTTTCAAAATAGCTTCGAGATGGTGGGGGGGCAAATGTCCAAGTGCCTAGGGGCCCTGGGTCTCTTATATCCGCCTCTGAGGAAACTGTGGGTTAAATTTTATACTGCATATTTCTTGCCAAATACAGATGTTTTAAAAGTAACTTTTCCGGAGGAAGAATGAAAAAAAGAAGAAATAAAACAGGGGGACACTAATTTAAATTCGAAGAAAACAAAAATAGGCCTCAACGGCAAGAGTGTAGTGTTGGACGATGTAAACATAGCTCATAAACAACAATCCACTTATTTTTCTTATTATTCAGGTGTACTTTGACTTGATTAGATACTATAGGTACTCTACTCCAAAAATGCCAAAAAGTTTGCAATCTTTTTCTTTCAAAATAAAAGTGGGGGTTTAAGTTCCTTTAAATTCGCCCCCATTATGGCTGTGGATGTGGACCGTTCCATTTCATCGTATAAATCAATTTTAAGTGACCGTAGACATAATAACTTGAAGATAATTTAGAAAAATACTTGTAAACATAAATTATTCACATTACAATAAGATTTTAATTATTTTTAAGATCCTTTTTTTAATTATTTCTTTATTATTATTTAAAATTAAATGGGAGATAAATTTAAAAACCTAATTGATCGATCGGAGAATTTACCACTGCTCGAAGCACCTAAAAACTCAGTAAATTCATTCAATCATCGGGACGCTGAGGGGATGTCTGAAGCTATATAAAAAAAAACAGAAATAAATGAAGGGGGTGTAAATTGGTAGTGACACGCGAACTTCAAATAAATGAAAATGTGAAAGTTGTGTGGTGAGCACACCAGTTGATTTTCTTTCTAAAGGTATTATTTTATTTTTTTATTTAGAAATTATTTCATTCAATATAAAAGATACAGAGTAAATTAAATCAACTAAACAGAATCATACAAACAAATGAATAACAAAAATTTGTTCATGAGGGTAACCCTTATGGGTTTTTGGTTTCTTCTCTTGCTCCCGTTTCTTCAATCTTCCTGTGGACCCTCGTCTATCCTCTTGATCTCTCTCCAGTATAGTCTGTCGTCTATTTGTCCCCCCTTCAACCCCCCCCCCACCATATCTTGCACCTTCATCCCCAAATTCCTCCCAGTTCTCTCTCTATATCTTCCGCCTTCTCCTTCTCCATTTTATACACCCTGCATGCATCAATGTCCGCCTCTTCCCTCTTCCCGTTGCCCAGTTAGTTGTTTTTTCTTCAGATGAACTTTCTCTACAGCAGCGTTTAATGAATAAAATAATTATAGAATTTTATAATAAAATAAAATCCCCGTTCTAAATAAATGGAATGAAAATTGTTCGCTTTAGTATATATTGCGGGTCGCTGAGAGGTTTATTTCAAGGGTAAAAACTGACTGCCCGGAAAGCAGGTTAGTTCTCGGGTCAACTCGCATGCGGCCCGGCATAAAATTATAAACTCTCTTAAAACATTGTAATTTTTATAACATAATTTCAATAATTTTTTTTCTTCTAAACTCAAGAAAAATTTGCAAAATCTCTCCATAAGATTTCGAAGAATAAAAGCCAAATTTTCAATTTTGAATGTGAAAATATATATCAAGATTTCCAAAAAAATGATAAACAATTTTTTCATATTTTGACTTTATTTTTTATTATATGTATATGTACAAGTATTTTACCTGCAAACTTTCTGATTGAATGCACAGAACTGCAATCAGCCATTGAACTGAGAGAATAATTTAATAATATAATCCTGGGTTTACAATATTTATTCCCTTTTTTAGGTTCAAGCGCCTTCTTAATTTTAGCCACCTTAATAATTTTGCCGCCCTAGGCCCAGGCCTCGCTGCCCTGGGCCTAAATCCGCCACTGCACATGTAAAACCTCAACATTTAACGAATCAAAAAGAATCTTCAAATAAATCTTGACAGGTAAGTCTGGAGCGAAATCCGTGTTGAAGTCACCCATTATAATTACGTCAGAATAGATTGGAAGATATTGAAACATCTGTCTCAAGATCGGAGAAAAAAAGCCCTAGTTGGGGGGGGGGCATAGACCAGACCAGGACTTCTTAAACTTTTTTGACTGTTTGACAGAATTCATTGTTTGGCCCTATGTTTCGCTCGAGAGGTGAACCGCGACCTAAAAATGTATACACCTACTTCCACTTTCATTTCCAAGTAGAAGACAATAGATTATCTAAAGTATTCCAAATAATTCCAAGGACGGTGTACACCTAATTCCAATCGCGGTTCACCCCTCTATTTCACGACACCAAAATTCAGTTTCGCGAATCATAGTTTTAGAAGCCCTGGCTAGACTATAATGACCGCTTAAAATTTTTTGCAAGATTCCTCAACAAAAAAATAAATTCAACAAGTGATGTAGAAGTTTATGAAGCACTGTATAGAGTATAGAGCATAGGAGGCCACAACGTGGCTCCTCGCGAGCCGCATGCGGCTCTTCAGTCAAACCCATGCTGTATACTCTCCCCATGAACCCTCTTGAATAATACTGATTTTAAAA
>JAKCPI010016975.1:0-18357 GCA_023213315.1 Euborellia annulipes | reverse complement strand
ATGTTTCATTGAAAATATTTAGTTTGTCGAGAGTAGCAAAAGTTGAGGATTCGTTCATAAGTAGAATTCGTTTGGGTATTTCACGTGAAATTTTTCAATTTGTTTCTGACCTGTTTTGATTATCCTGCGATTTTTTTATGTTTTCTAGATAAAAAAAATAATCAAAATCTATTTATCTTTTCTGTATCCTCATTCTTATAGGTTTAACGGCTTGTTCAATTTTTATTTTTTACAAACTTTGGTTTTTCCATTATAATTCAAAAACTATCGATCTGTTCAAAAAAAAAAAAAAAAAAAAAAAAAAATTACACGCATTATTTAATATCAGTCTTTAACGTAGTTTTAAAAAAAGAAACAGTCGTGAATTTGGAAACAGATCGTGTATAAGTTTTTTTTTTACATTTTCTTAGAAAATCGAATTTTCTCATGAAGCTATTTTTTCATATTCAATAAACTTTTACAAAAAATTTAGAGCAGGGAAGAAGTAGTGGATATATTTTTCAGAAGTTATAGCTATTATATATTTAGTTACAAAAATGGTAACAATCAAGGTAACTTAATTATTATTACTTTACATAGAATCATTTCTTTAATAAAATTCCAATTTTATAAGGAATAGCTACTAATTTTTAGAGAGTCTGGTGTTTATTTTAATAAAAGAAAAGTACAAATATTTTTTTTGAAAAATTATTATTTTATGAATTCACTAGATCTTGTTTCACGTGTAAAGAACAGTTATTTCCTGTATTTACTGATGATTAGTTGATAGCCCGAAATATATATATTGGTAGAAAAACTCTATCTCTTTTATTTCTTACACATGAAACAAGTAGTGAATAAATCATAGTATCTAAATAATGATTTTCAAAAAAAATATTTTTACTTTTCTTTTATTAGGAATAGTGATGCCCAAGCAAGAACAAGACTAGGGCTTTGCTTTGCTCATCCTAATAGCAAGTCACTTATAAAAATAAAATTGAAATAAAACTTAATTTATATTTTTACCAACGTTTACACCCGCTATGGCCATCATCAAGACGTATCACTGGCCACAAAGTTTTGAATGTAATTGCAATTAAAAATAATATTAATATACACGGAGGTTCTTTCGTTGACCCTTTTAAATCCTGAAGAAGGAGGCACGATCCTTCGAATTGTCGGATTTTTTAAGAGAATGAAATTGATATTCTAATAAATTATTTTATAGAAAAATACCTTTAATTAATTAAATTGGCAAATTCTAATATATAATAATATTTGTAATGATCTATTAGTGGAATTTAAAATAAAAAAACCAATTAATTTTATTAAAAGAAAATTGAAAAAAATGTAATTATAAATTTTTATTCAAACAACCACCTGTGAATAATTATTTCAATTAACAAAAAACCCATCAAAAACAACTTAGCCGAAGATGAGACCGTGACAGATCGAATTGTCAACACAAAAACCCCCTAACCCGTGAATTTCATCCAAATCGTTAGAGCCGTTTTCGAGAAACCGATTCTATATATATATATATATACAAGAATTGCTCGTTTAATATAATAAGATGTTTCATCTAAAACCAACAAGGTACTACTTAAAAAAATCCATAGAAAGATAGTTTAAAGAAAATGGGATAAAGGGATTTATAATAAAAATGAAACAAGATTTTCAGTGAGAAAAACAGCTTTTGTGTGTCGGACACAACAACAAACACAACGCTGACTTAATCAAAAGCGTGCGCTTTCTTAAGAGATCTTTGCAGAAAAAACCGTCACTGAAGAAGATTGCGAAACGCATTGCTGAAGTTGACACCCTGGTCCCTGTGCCTTTGGCCATTGTCCCCGTGGCCAGAATTGACCATGTCCTTATACAAATTAGTATCAAGTTAATGCAGGATTATTGGAAATTGGCTCGAAAAACAACGGTGCGTTCGGAGGAAAGGTGCGTCGGCCTGTCTAGGGGAGGATTTGTGTGTTAATGGAATATGAAACCATAACCGCCGTCTAATGAGACAAAAAGCTATGATTCCGACAGCTTATTTATGGTATTGAGTGCTTTGTCGCTGGGCCCCTGCTAATGGTCCCGGCCATTATGTGGTCGCTTTCAACCAGTCGACTGGCATTTCTAAACTAAAATCTTCATTCACACAGCATTTATATAAATGGTTATTTATGTATCGCAGTTGTGGCCTGGCAATAATTTATATCAACATGAATAAACGTGTTGAAATACACGGGCGCAGGGGGGGGGGCAAGGGCGAATTCGTTACAGAGATTTATTCTGCTTGGAAACATTTATTATAACACGCAACATGAAACAACACACAAACAGACTAATGATAGCTTTCGTTTCGGATTAAAATGCCTTGATTACAACAAACAATAAGGGCCTCCGTGATTGAGTTGTCAGCCGCCTCAGATGTCCCATGTCCCGTCGAATATGCCCCGGTAAGATATTCGTCAAGGGATCTCTCTGGAGGAACACCGCATCACGGACCATTTGAGGATACCTCTGGTGATTGGAACCTCCAATTTGAATCCTTCTTCGAGTACGACTAGCGTTAATTCACCCAAACATTTTCATATGAGAGCTCAAGTTGCCAAAAAAAAAAAATCGGTACTTACGTATTAACGCCACCGCAGCTACAGATTTGGCGGTTTTTAAGCGCCGCTACTGACGACGGATTCTTTTAGAAAATGAATATTAATTAAAAAATAATTAGTAAATACCCAAAAAAATTCGAATATGTAAAAGTCGTTGCCGGTTCGGTTAAGATATATTCAGTTCGGCTCGGTTCGGCTCGTATATCTTCATTACGGGCTGCTGTATATCGTTAGGCGAACCTTCCAAAGTTTGTTCGGGAACCCATTTTTTTTATCTAAATGAACCGAGATGATGAATAGAACCGAACCTATGAAAAGTTCTAAAAGTGAAAATTGCCAACGCGTAGTGTAGTTGCAAAATTTTGTTTGTAGCTGCGGTGGCGATTAATACGTAAGAACCAATAGATCTTATTATATTAAACAAGCAATTCTTTTATATTAAATTGAAAGTTTTTGTGCCGAGGGTAGCAGAATTTTTATATATTGAAGGAGACAATAAAAAGAGTGTGTCTTCTGCTGGAATTATAAATTTTATTTATTTATAACGAGACTATAGTTTCGAGGGCTTTGCCCTCTTCATCAGTCTATTACAATTGATTCACAGGAATTAATTTATGAATAATGAAAGCTTTAATATTTTTACTTATGGAAAGTGGTGTAGGTTTTAGGTGAAACATGATGTTATTTAATAGAGTAAAGGGTGTGTAGTTTCACAGTGAATTGAAATAAAACTCATTATAAATTAATTCCTAACAATAATAACTGAGAAAGGCAAACCCGAAACTATAGTCTCGTTATAAATAAATAAAATTTATAATTCCAGCAGAAGACACACTCTTTTATTGTCTCCTTCAAATTCTTGTATATATATATATATATATATATATATAGAATCGGTTCTCGAAAACGGCTCTAGTTGAATGAAATTCACGGGTTAGGGGGGTTTTTGGGTTTCAATTCGATCTGACACGGTCTCATCTTCGGCTAAATAAAATTTGATGGATTTCAGTTAATAGAAAGAGACTATTCACAGGTGGAGTTTTTTTTTTTTATAACTTTTGAACCGATGTTCGTGAAGTATCTTCAATCCTTCTTCAGGGTTTAAGGGTCAAGAAAGGGGATGCTTAATCATTTTTTTATGGTCTCCTTAAATTCAGTACTAATCGATCATTACATATATTTGGGCTTGCTATCCGAAATATCGGTTCAAAGTTGTAAAAAAAACTTTCAAAATAATTAGGCTGGATATTGGGATCTTGGACTTGAGAAAATAATTAAAAGCTAAATTTCCAAAAGTTGCAACACGTTTCGTCGTATATTTTTCGACTTCTTCAGGCAATTTTTAGGATCAGCTTTCTCGTTAATAGATATATACAAACCATTAGACTAGATTTTCGGTGACATAATGACTTGTCTCTCGTATTGAAACTAACTAAAGTTTTATTTTGTTTTGATTAATATCTTTTGTATTAAAATTAAATTAGGTTGGAGTTGGTGGTGTTTCACAAGGAGAAAAATTAAAATACAAAGATTTTTTTAGTTTACTCTATATATTTCGAGCTCTTAACTCATCGTCAGGAGAACATTGACTGAAGTTCAATGTTCTCCTGACGATGAGTTAAACTCGAAATATATAGAGTAAACTAAAAAATCTTGTATTTTAATTTTTCTCCTTGTGAAAACACCACCAACTCCAACCTAATTTAATTTTAACAATGTTTCACTATAAACCAACACCGCGTTCCCTAAATTTGATTGTGTTAAGTTTGTTTGAAACCTTGGCAATGAGAGGAAGATGTGCTTATGTCATTGAATAAATATAGTCTAATTGTCTGTAAATATCTAATAACGGCTGATTCCGTGAAAAGTCCGAAAATAATGAGTTATTATCTCAAGTCAACATCCCCAATATCCAACCTAATTATTACAAATATTATTATATATTGATAGAGTTTTTCTTTAGGAGACGGACTGGTATAAATATGCAATTGGATGTTGATGAAAGCAGTCCACGGTGGTTGTAAAAAAATAAGACTATAGAGGTTTTATTATTTTACATTTATTTGTTAAACCGACGTTTCGGAGATTTATTCTCTCCTTCTTCAGGGTAACAAAAAGTCAATGAAAGTAGTTCAAATCATAATTACTTTCTGTCTCCTTTGACAATGCCAAAAAAACATTATAAAAATTTTTCATCTCGAATAGAAATAAAGTAAAAAGCAATTGATGATCAATCTGTTACGAGATGATAGAAAATTTTTATAATGTTTTTTTGGCATTGTCAAAGGAGACAGGAAGTAATTATGATTTGAACTACTTTCATTGACTTTTTGTTACCCTGAAGAAGGAGAGAATAAATCTCCGAAACGTCGGTTTAACAAATAAATGTAAAATAATAAAACCTCTATAGTCTTATTTTCTTAACCGACTTCAAAAAAGGAGGAGGTTCTCTATTCGATTGAATTTTTTTTTTTTTTTTTTTTTTTTTTTTTTTTTTTTTTTGTGCCTATGTTACCTCATATCTCCGCCAATTGTCAACCGATTTTGAAAATTTTTTTTGCATTGGGTCCAGTCTAGCTTCCGATTGGTCCCATTTTTTTTTCGATTTTTTTTCATAGGTATTAGACCTTTTTTATTAGGTTTGTTTAGGTTTGTTTAGACCTAACCTCTTTGTTTATGAACCGATTTCGATGGTTCTTTTTTTATCCGAAAGGGGGTGTCTTAGGGATGGTGTCATATTAATTTGGTCAAGTTCTGATGATATAATCACTATTAATAACATCACTAAAAAGAGAAAAATAAAAATTTTTAAGAAAAAAATAAAAACCGACTTCAAAAAATTAAGTGCAACAAATATAAAAATACACTAAAAGGTATAAAATAATTATTATCTTATTTAGTTACAACTAAACGACGAAATATTAACACGAAATTACTTTTTGAAGTTGGTGCCAAACATATACCTTTTATGAATCGCACTCGACGGATCTTACTTAGTACGTTTGGCGGGTACGCTCGCTTATAGGTATAGTTTGTTTGGCACCGACTTTAAAAAGTAATTTCGTGTTAATATTTCGTCGTTTAGTTGTAACTAAATAAGATAATAATTATTTTATACCTTTTAGTGTATTTTTATATTTGTTGCACTTAATTTTTTGAAGTCGGTTTTTATTTTTTTCTTAAAAATTTTTATGTTAATGAATAAATAAAAGAAAGGATTTTATTCTCTCGCCTTTTTGCTCAGTTCTTTGTTACATTGAATCCATCCCCCTAAAAAAGCGAGCAAATTTCAATAACGATAATGCAAATATATAATTATTAAAGAAGAATTAATTTTATTCGTTAATTTTTTTATTTTATTTTTTTTTTTGCTAAAATTTTCATCATTCTAAGGTATTATCAAGTTTTGATTTCGCTTAACAAAATATTTCTACAATAATATTTTAATAAAATAATAAATTTTTTATATTGGCATTAATATTATAATTCGATGTTGTTTTTATTATTATTTATTTATTAAATAAATTTATTTTATTAATCAACAGTTAGCTCCACGGGTTGGGCGAAGAATAGACCAACAGTACCTACTCCTGCTTGTCGTAAGAGGCGACTAATAGGGAAAGGGTAAATGGGGAATCTTCGGCCTTAATCCACTACCCTTCTAGTATAGGGGTCTAAGCAAACAAAATTTTCTAGAGAATGAGATGGCAATCAAGTTTCTAGGATGACTGGTTTTTATTTTATGAATGAAAATTGCGATTTTTTCCCAAAAATTTCAATTTTCAAAACAACCTCATTGCGGCACGGGTTACCATTATCCAATTAAGATGAAACTATGTTTAAAGTATAGAAAATTTAATCTAGTTTAAAAATGTATAGAATGGTCTTTGCCGAAAATGTGCTCCTTCATGGTCAAAATGGGGAAAAATGCGAAAAAAGTTCGTTTTCGGGGCTACAGGTCGAAAAGTTGGATTTTGCGCTTGGGTCCTAACTGTTGGTCACCAGAAAAAAAAACCTAAATGATCTAACAATTTTAAATTATAATTAAGTTACGATACCAATATATTGAATACTATTATAATAATAATAATAGTAATGTGGTTATTCACAAAAATAGAAGGCCTCTAACTCTTCGTTTAAAAAACTGGAAAAGTCCGAAAATATCGGGGTTTTTCGGCTCACCAAAATCTTGTCACAACACTTCGTCGCAAACTTACGATTTGACACACTCCACACCATACCAAACGATGCTAAATCAAAAACAAAATGTTTTCCCGCAAAATAATGTACTTAAACCCCCCCCCCCCCCCTATTTACTGGCCTACTTCCCCCGTGAGCTCATGTGAATTAGGTTCACACTTTTTACTTTATCCAATGCGAAGCATGGGAGAAAGTATTGGAATCGCTCTCGCGGCAAGCGCGACTTCAAAGGGTCCTCAGGTAAAGACTACGGAACCCATGGACTCAATTAAGGTCACAAATTGAAGTATTCAATGAGATTGAATTTTAGCACGTGACGGTTTTGCCAAAAATTACCTGGGATCTCGCCGAGAGGCCAAAAAGTGCCATTTTTTTTGGAAGTGCGTGGGGATGGATGGATGTATGTATGTGTGTTATCGTTTTTTTCGTCCACGAATTTTTCCACACCGTTGCACCGAATGAATTGAAATTGAAAACCTACCAGTATTTTAACAAAATGAAGCGCTGATTAGTTTTTGGTACATATCGGTCCACAAACATTAGTACTTTATTTCAGTACTTTTTTAGTTTTTTCTAAATATCTTGAAAATGACTTAACCAATTTTGATGAAATTTAATATCCTAATTAAGTACCTTGGGACCCACAAAAAAGGTTAAATAAAGTTTTTAGTAAAATTATATTTTAAAGTACTTTACTCTAGAACATATTAATATTTCAAATGAATTTGGATAAAGTTTAGCAACGATCCGTTGCAGTTTATTTATCTTGAGACAGTCTTATAACTCAAAAACAGTGCATTATATGAAAAAAAGTTTCAAATAAAAGTTTATTTATATCGAGGGGGAAACTAAACTACGCTATTGTTTGTCGACCTAGAACAAGCTTTCAAGGGTATTTCAAGGTCAAGTTCTGTTTTTTAAATGGAAACCTATATGTTTCTGTACATATTCTTAATCTACAAAAAAAAACTGAACAACTTTCATTAGAACTATTTTTTTATACGACATCAAATAAAAAAAATATTAAATCAATTAGATCTCAAAAAAATCCTAATAATTATTTTTAACAATCATTCAACTTAATTATCAAATAATAATGATCAAATATTTAATTATTAAATAAATAATTTAATAATAATTAATAATTTAATAATTTTTCGACACTGTTCTGAGACATTCCAGAGTGTATCGCAAGTCTTCTGGAT
Organism: Euborellia annulipes; assembly: GCA_023213315.1. Classification (NCBI taxonomy): domain Eukaryota; kingdom Metazoa; phylum Arthropoda; class Insecta; order Dermaptera; family Anisolabididae; genus Euborellia; species Euborellia annulipes. The sequence continues at coordinate 10,361 of JAKCPI010016975.1, read as the reverse complement.
GAATTCCAGTTCCAATTTCGTTATTTTGGCCTGTTTCAGTTTCTTCGTAGCCTTTACATTTCCTGTTTTTTTTAACAGATTTACAACACGATAAAATGAAGCTTGTGAGGGTGTATTCCTATCAGGAAAACGCTCGGCATCCATTTCAATGGCAGCCCCATAACACTTCTTCCACATTCACCATAAATTAAGACCATTTCAATTCTGTCTTCAACCCAAAAATGCTCCATTTTTATTATAGTAATACAATATAACTATCTATCTGGTATTGACACGAGAAATTGAAGCTTTTAATCATCATTATAAACACTTATTTTCATTGTTGTGACTTTTCGATTTAATAATTATTTATTTAATAATTAATTATTTAATCATTATTATTTGATAATTAAGTTGAATAATTGTTAAAAATAATTATTAAGATTTTTTTGAGATCTAATTGATTTAATATTTTGTTTATTTGATGTCGTATAAAAAAATAGTTCTTATGAAAGTTGTTCAGTTTTTTTTTGTAGATTAAGAATATGTACAGAAACATATAGGTTTCCATTTAAAAAACAGAACTTGACCTTGAAATACCCTTGAAAGCTTGTTCTAGGTCGACAAACAATAGCGTAGTTTAGTTTCCCCCTCGATATAAATAAACTTTTATTTGAAACTTTTTTTCATATAATGCACTGTTTTTGAGTTATAAGACTGTCTCAAGATAAAAAACTCACCCGGTATATATAATTATAATCAAATGTTTGAAACATGGAAAATCATTATGAAGGAAGATATTTTTCCTGGATTCAGAAGTTACTTAGAATAACGACCTATTCTGGGCAGCTAACCACTTTTACACTATACACGCATACTCATAACACATATAAAATAAAAGTCAAATTAGATCTGGCTAAATGGACTTTGTTTCGGAGTAATAAAAAAACAACATTTATTTAATTAAATAAATTGAAAGCTAGATGAGCCATTTTGTTAAATTCTTTTTTTTTTTTTTTATTTATTTTTTTTTTTTTTTTTTTATTTATTTATTTTTTTTTTTATTTATTTTTTTTTTAATTTTCAAGTATTAATTTATTAGTAGTATGAATGATCGCTTCCCTCGGACTCTGTTTCGATGGTCAAAACGTATAAAAATAAACAATTATTAGATAGGGTACTATTAATGTTTTAAATTAGAAATTTGGTGTTTTATGAGGCTCTTGAAAACCTTGGAAACAGGTGGAATGTCTTCGTTAGGAAAAAGAAATACAAGATTTCCTTATATTCTAACTATTTATTTTCACGAAAAACTTTTGAGACGTTTCAGCGGATATTCTCACGCCATCCTCAGTCAAATGACGAAAAAATAAATAATTTTTAAGAAAAAAAATAAAACCGACTTCAAAAAAATTAAATGCAACAAATAAAATACACTAAAAGGTATAAAATAACTATTATCTTATTTAGTAACAACTAAACGACGAAATATTAATATGAAAATTAGTTTTTGAAGTCGATGCCAAACAAACTAACCTACAAGCGAGCGTACCCTCCAAACGTACTAATAGCCCAAGAGCCCACGACTGCCAGACCTTCGTTATTTTATAAAAGCTGAAAGTTTTTCTGTGCATGTCCCCTATAAACAGGTAAGAACGACCAGCGACTATAGAGTTTGGGGTTGTGGTTACTTTGGCAGGTAACAGGTAATAAAGGTGTATAAAATAGTACTTTAAATTCGTTAAAGTATAAAGCTCAATTTTTTTAAGTATTTTCTTCGGGATAACTTTTAGAAATCTCGTCATTCATTGCCGGACACTTATGACAAGTTGCTACCCCCTGCCAGACACCCCTAAATTTTAAGAAACTCAAGCTTGAGTTGTTTATCATAAAAGAATTTAGTCTTATTGATTTTAAGTCGATTCTTCCACGTTTTCAGTAGAGGTTGCCATTAATAGTCAAAACATCAAAAATGGAATGCAATAAGGTTATTCCTCTAGTATTAGATAAGAATCGATCGCTATTTTTGATTTTAAGTCGATTCCTCCATGTCTTCACCAATGGCTACCAATAAAAACCGAAACGTCAAAAATCGAATGTAGAATTGTTATTCCTCGACTGTTGAATGAGAATCGATCATTATTTTTGAAATAAAGTCAACATCAGGCGCGGATCCAGACCTCTGATTTGGGTGGGGGGGGGGGGGCGGTCGCCGGTATATCTACTTTTGATCTCGGAAGTGTGTCGCGGTCGAATTGTCCAAGCGGGGGGGGGGGGGGCAGAGACGCCCCCCCCCCCCACATAGAACTTTATTTTCTTCAATTTTAAAATTTAATGATATATATAAAAAAAATAAACATATAAAAAATATTGATCTCCAATGCTTAAGGGGGGGGGGGGGGCGGTCGCCCCCATCGCCCCCCCCCCTGGATCCGCGCATGGTCAACATGAACTGCAAATTGCAAGTGATATCTGATTGATAATAAAGGAATAAACATATTAATATTTCAAATGAATTTGGATAAAGTTTAGCAACGATCCGTTGCAGTTTATTTAACTAAATAACAATTTTTGAGTTCATCAATTTAATTGTCAAATTAATATTTGTGGGATTTAAAATTCATTGTAATTAAGTACCTTGAGGACCACAAAAAAGGTCATACTTATATAGTTTTTTGTAAAATTTTATTTTAAAAAGTACTTTATTTTAGAATAAGATAGTACATTGGATAAAGTTTAGCAACGATCCGTTGCAGTTTATTTTTTTAATTTTTTTTTTTAAATGTACTTTAAAAAAAATAGATAGTTTTTTTAAATCTTTGTTGCATTATTAAATTCTTCTTCAACGATAATGTGGTTAGATCTCTTTTATCTATGCTATTAAGAAACATCTCAAAAATGTGACAGATAGGGCTGCCAACACAAAGTTAGTTTGCTATTTAGTTATTTTATTGTTTGGCAAGCTATGTTGGCAATTCAGATTTGGTTTCAGTTTTCCGTGAATTTTCCAATTTTCCGGGCAACTTTTCGGATTTTTTTTTACATATTAACCTGAAATGGACTATTACGAACATTTAAAAAAAAAAATTAGCCAAATCGGCCCAGGCATTTGAGAGATCTGCGCTTACAAAGAAAAAGAAATTCATTTTTATTATATAGATATAGACTAGATTATAGATATAGAAACAATTTTAGTTATAAAAAAATAAAATTTTTTTGAAAAAGATGAAAAATTTTTTTCACATTTTCATTTTTGAGATTTTCAAAATTCTTGAGCGACCTTTTTATCTAGCTAAAATTTGATGAGGCTTCTAAAAACATAAAAAATGTTTTATGCGAGACTTAAAAAAGAAAAATATTCGGTCAAAATAATACCTATATATATAATACGAGCTGCTCCAGGCGTGCCTTCGGCACGCCCTCTACAGCTCGGACCCTCCGGGCAGGTGGCCCTGGCGGGCGGCGTCTCGGCATGTGATTATTAGGTCTGTAATATATATTTGTAATATTTTGCCCCCACGCACTCATTTTGGCTATTGATTTTTACAGCATACATTTTATATAGTCTTAAAAACTAACATTACAAAATTTGATCTATATCGGAGAGAGTATTAATTTTTTGCCCCCACTCACATTTTGGGAGGTTGAAATTATTTTTTAGATATTTGCAAATAAATAACTCTCAGTTTTCTAAAGAGTAAATGTACAAAAAAGCTAAAAATTTCTATATTTTGCCCCCCCCCCCTTTCGCCCCCATACAGTCAATTTTGATAGTTGATTTTTACAGGAATAGTTTCTTAAAGTAATAAAGAATAACTCTACAAAATTTGATCAAGATCGGAGAGAGTTTTAATTTTTGCCCCCACTCACATTTTGGATAGTTGAGGGGGGGGGGGTCGGATTACAAAAAATCTTGAAATTATTTTTTAGATATTTGCAAATAAATAATCCACAGTTTTCTAAAGAGTAAATGTACTAAAAAGCTAAAAATTTCTATAATTTGCCCCCCCCCCCCCCCCCTTCGCCCCCATACAGTCAATTTTGATAGTTGATTTTTACAGGAATAGTTTCTTAAAGTAATAAAGAATAACTCTACAAAATTTGATCAAGATAGGAGAGAGTTTTAATTTTTGCCCCCACTCACATTTTGGATAGTTGGGAGTCGAATTTCAAAAAATCCTGAAATTACTTTTTAGATATTTGTATTTAGAATTTTATTAAGTAAAAATCAAGTAGATATCTTATCGTTCTTAATTGAAAATGCATAATTAGTGTAAACACATTGCAAAGATATTTTGCCCCTTTTGACCCCTTTAGGGGTCGAATTTCAAAAAATCCTGAAATTAGTTTTTAGATATTTTAATTTAGTATTTTTATAAGTAAAAAGCAAGTAGATATTTTATCGTCCTTAAGAGATATCGCATAATCAGTGAAAACACACTTTGCCCCCTTTGACCCCCTTAGGGGTCGAATTTCGAAAAATCCTTTCTTAGTGAGCCCCTATGTCATAGATGTAATATCCTCTCCAAATTTCATGTTTCTATGTCCAGTGGTTCTGGCTGTTTTGATGATGAGTGAGTGAGTGAGTGTATCGGGCAAAGAATTTTATATATATAGATAACACACATGTATAATAATCATATATGTTTATTTGCTTCAAGCAGAGGATAACCTCATTATTTTCTCCTTACTAGTGATATAATATTTATAAGTACTTACAATAATATGCTTCAGGTCCAGTGTTGTTTCAAAGACGAGTTGCTCTTGGGGGTGGAAAATTTACTTGTAATATATTAATTAAGGATTTCTGGTAAAATTTTTGTCTAGTTCACGAATTTTAATGGTAGGTACTGAATTCCAAGTTGTTTTTATTTATGCCCAAAACTCAAAAAACTCACTAGAGGCGCCCTCTTCTCTTCTGGAGAAATTCAACAACAGTAGAGGCGCTTGTTATCAGTGACTAGATAACCATATATTTAAGACAATTAATTTAACGCCATTTTATACCTAACTTTCTTAGGGCTGAGTAGGCAAATAAACTTTAATCACACATTTTAATTAATTATGGGAAATTTTTTTTTAGTATTTGTATAATATTATTCCGTGCCTTATTTTTTTATTATTTTAAATAGTCTGTCTTTTTTGCGCCAAATTCAATTTTTTTTAATTTTACTGTTATTATTTATAATATACCTACTCTATTATTTTGAAAAGCATTTTATAGATAGAAATGAATATTTAAATCTAATATACACTTGGGAGCAAAAAAATCGATACATAAAATACATATTTTTACAAAATTTTATATAATTATAATGTTAATTAGGTACATAAGCTAAATTGAAATTTGAAACATACATTATTTTAAGTATTTTTTTTTTTCAAATTACATTTCTACTGTTTACGCAATTAATCACAATTATGTTAAATTAGAATAAATATAATTAATTAATTTTTCCTAAAGAAATTATGTATCTAACAATAAATCGACTTAAGTCATCGTTGCGGTTTAAATAAGAAAGAAGAATTGTCATATTTGTTGGAAGTTCTACTTTTCTTTGGATTGTTGTATAAAAGCGTTCAATTTTGTTGACATTGTTTGCGCATCCCAAGTAAAAGTGGTTGATATCCCCAATCGTGGACCCATCACAAGAACAAAAAGGATTCTCTCGAAGACCTATTCTGTGCATATGAGCTGGGGTAGTAGCATGGCCTATTCTCAGCCTAATTAGTTGAACAGTTATTTTTCTAAACAACTTGATGTCATTAAACCATGGTCTTTTTGGTATATTAGGCTGTATGTTGTATAGATGCTTGCCTTTATTTAGAGCTGTATTCTTCCAGAAGGACTGCCATTCTGTATTTGTTTCAGTTTTTAATATGACTTTTATGTCTTTTATCGGCAATTCTATTTTAAGTGATTGATTGCCCTTGGACTGAAGCTAAATAGGCTATGTTGCGGACCGTCTGTTATTTGAAAAAGAATCGAATTAAAATTTATCCATAGGTTTGCTTTAATGTTGTATATTCCCTGGGACTGTAAACAGGGCTGCACCTCTATAACTCAGGCTGTCTACAAATAGAGTAAGGGAGATCGAATGTTTTATGCGAGACTTAAAAAAGAAAAATATCTTTCAAAAATAATATATACAGTGTGAGTTTTTTATCTTGAGACAGTCTTATAACTCAAAATAAGTTTCAAATAATTGTAAAATAAGGTGTACTAAAGAAATATATGTTTCCTATTAAAAAAACAGAAGTTGACCTTGAAATACCCTGTCCGTTCTATGTCCACAAACAATAGCGTAGTTTACTTTCCCCTCGATATAAATAAACTTTTACTTGAAACTTTTTTACATACCTATAATGCAACTGTTTTGTCTCAAGATAAAAAGAGAGTAAGGGAGATCGAATGTTTTATGCGAGACTTAAAAAAGAAAAATATTCGGTCAAAATAATATATATAGGGTGAGTTTTTTAGCTTGAGACAGTCTTATAACTCAAAAATCAGTGCATTATATGAAAATAAGTTTCAAATAAAAGTTTATTTATATCAGGGGGGAAACTAAACTACGCTATTGTTTGTCGACCTAGAACAATGGGTATTTAGTGGTCAACTTCTGTTTTTTAAATACAAACCTATATGTTTCTGTACATATTCTGAATCTACAAAAAAAACTAAACAACTTTCATTAGAACTATTTTTTGTATACGACATCAAATAAAAAAATATTAAATCAATTATTGAAAAGTGAATTTATTTTTATTTAGGAAACAAATCAAAGATTTTAGTAGAAATATTTTTACATTGCATATCAGAGGGTTTCGTCCCCTTGGGAATCGAACCCAAGCGCTAACTAAGCTTGCCGGGCCGTTAGCCAAACCCTTAAGACAAATCTCTCTCCGATATGCAACATATATAAGAAATAAAGCTACAAATTTTTCACTCCTTTCAACTCGAAGGGAATAGTAAAAAATCAGGCTAAACTGAAAAAAGTTTTCAGTGTCGGTTCCTATATTTAAATGATTAATGTAAAGATTTAAGCATCTTTTTTGAGTTTCTTTTTTTGAAAAAAGATGGAATTTTTTCAAAAATCAACCCAATTATATAATATTGAAAAGTGAATTTATTTTTATTTAGGAAACAAATCAAAGATTTTAGTAGAAATATTCCCTCTGATATGCAATGTAAAAATATTTCTACTAAAATCTTTGATTTGTTTCCTAAATAAAAATAAATTCACTTTTCAATATTATATAATTGGGTTGATTTTTGAAAAAATTCCATCTTTTTTCAAAAAAAGAAACTCAAAAAAGATGCTTAAATCTTTACATTAATCATTTAAATCAATTATATTTAAAAAAAATCTTAATAACTATTTTTTAACAATCATTCAACTTAATTATCAAATAATAATGATTAAATAAATATTCATTAAATCGAAAAGTCGCAACAATGGAAATAAATGTTTGTAATGATATTATAACTTCATTATACTCAGATTTAAGAGATTATTTTCTACTCAATAGATTTATTTAAAATTCTTGAGTTTAAAAAAGTTTATTTCTCTTGTCAATCCAGTAGATAGTTATATTGTATTACTATAATAAAAATGGAGCATTTTTTGTTGAAGAAAGAATTGAAATGGTCTTAATTTATGCGGTGAATGTGGAAGAAGTATTATGGGGCAGCCATTGAAATGGATGCCGAGCGTTTTCCTGATAGGAATACACCCTCACAAGCTTCATTTTATCGTGTTGTAAATCTGTTAAAAAAAAACAAGAAATCTAAAGGCTCCGAAGAAACTGAAACAGGCCAAAATAACGAAATTGGAACTGGAATTCATCCAGAAGACTTGCGATACACTCTGGAATGTCTCAGAACAGTGTCGAAAAATTATTAATTATTATTAAATTATTTATTTAATAATTAAATATTTGATCATTATTATTTGATAATTAAGTTGAATGATTGTTAAAAATAATTATTAGAATTTTTTTGAGATCTAATTGATTTAATATTTTTTATTATTTGATGTCGTATAAAAAAATAGTTCTAATAAAAGTTGTTCAGTTTTTTTTTTTGTAGATTCAGAATATGTACAGAAACATATAGGTTTCCATTTAAAAAACAGAAGTTGACCTCGAAATACCCATGAAAGCTTGTTCTAGGTCGACAAACAATAGCGTAGTTTAGTTTCCCCCCTGATATAAATAAACTTTTATTTGAAACTTTTTTTTCATATAATGCACTGTTTTTGAGTTATAAGACTGTCTCAAGATAAAAAACTCACCCGGTATACAATATAACACCCATGTATAATAATCATATATGTTTATTTGCTTCAAGCAGAGAATAACCTCATTATTTTCTCCTTACTAGTGAAATAATATTTATAAGTACTTACAATAATATTAAAATGCTTCAGGTCCCGTGTTGTTTCTAAGACGAGTTGCTCTCGGGGGTGGAAAATTTACTTGTAATATATTAATTAAGAATTTCTCGTAAAATTTTTGTCTAGTTCTCGAATTTTAATGGTAGGTACTGAATTCCAAGCTGTTTTTATTTATGCTCAAAACTCAAAAACTCACTAGAGGCGCCCTCTTCTCTTCTGGAGAAATTCAACAACAGTAGAGGCGCTTGTTATCAGTGACTAGATAACCATATATTTAAGACAATTAATTTAACGCCATTTTATTCCTAACTTTCTTAGGGCTGCATAGGCAAATAAACCTCAAGCACACATTTTAATTAATTACGGGAAATTGTTTTTTTAGTATTTGTACAATATTATTCCGTGCCTTATTTTTTATTATTTTAAATAGTCTGTCTTTTTTGCGCCAAATTCAATTTTTAAGTAATTATTATTTTATTTGTTCCATTTAATTTTTTTGAAGTCGGTTTTATTTTTTTTAAAAAATTATTTTTTTTTTCTCTTTTTAGTGATGTTATTAATAGTGACTTAATATAATACCTTGCATGCATCTCGTAAGAGAAAGCGTCGGGCGAATGAATCAGAAAATGATAATAAAATTCAATTCATAAATATAGAAATTCTCTCGAAACGTTTGCGGGTTTTAAATGAATGTTTTAAGATTTTTTTTATAAAGATTTTATTTATTATAATTTCGATTATTTGGTCATAAGAATTGGAGATTTACGTTATTTCGTCATTGATCATATCATCAGAACTTGACCAAATTAATATGGTACCACCCCTAAGGTACCCTCTTTCCAATAAAAAAAGAATCATTAAAATCGGTTCATAAACAAAGAAGTTATGCCTGAACAAACATATCAAAAAAGGTCCAATACCAATGAAAAAAACGGGACCAATCGGAAACTAGACTGAACCCAATGCAAAAAAATCATCAAAATCGGTTCACAATTGGCGAAGATATGAGGTAACATAGACACAAAAAAAAAAAAATCAGTCGAATTGAGAACCTCCTCCTTTTTTGAAGTCGGTTAAAAAATAAAATAAAAACCCTGAGGCATTTGGAATTTTCTTATTTCCGGATGAAAATTTGTGAAAGCATATGTGATTGTGAAATTAATTGTCTTTTTATTTTATTTTAAATTACACTAATAGATCATTACAATAATTATTATATATTAGAATTTAATTAATTAAAGGTATTGATGAGATGGAGGATGGATGAAGAGGTGAGGATGAGGTTAACCAATCGACTTGATTGGGGAATAATGGAATTGAAATAATTATCGGAAAAGAGGTTTTTTTATCTAATTAGATTTTTCCTCTTATTAAAAACAAGGACTAAAGATGAATAAGGACACTCGATGGTGGAGAAGTAATCTCCGGAATCGAAGCAAAAATACAATGTATACATTAATTAATGTAAAATAATTGGTTTAATAAAATTTATAAAAAAAAAAAAAAAAATAAAAGTATTGATGGAAGTGATTGGAGGATGAGAACCAATCGACTTGATTGGGGAATAATGGAATTGAAATAATTATCGGAAAAGAGGTTTTTTTATCTAATTAGATTTTTCCTCTTATTAAAAACAAGGACTAAAGATGAATAAGGACACTCGATGGTGGAGAAGTAATCTCCGGAATCGAAGCAAAAATACAATGTATACATTAATTAATGTAAAATAATTGGTTTAATAAAATTTATAAAAAAAAAAAAAAAAAATTGATTAGGATTGGAGGAGATTAATTGGATGGATTAATTTCCGCAATATGGTATTGGAATAATTATCGGAAAAGAGGTTTTTTTTTCTTTAATTAGTTTTTTCCTCTTACTAAAAACAAGGACTAAAGATGATCAAGGACACTCGATGGTGGAGAAGTAATCTCCGGAGTCGAAGCTAAAATACAATGTATACATTAATTCATGTAAAATAATTGGTTT
>JAKCPI010016974.1:0-51431 GCA_023213315.1 Euborellia annulipes | reverse complement strand
GTAATTTCATTGTAAAATACAAAAATGACTGCCGAGGTCGTTTAGGGGGTTTCGAATGTATATATTATGTAATCATATATGAAATTATCGTATTGATGACAAACGAGAGATTATGGGCGTAACTAGGGGGGTCCCATGGGGGGGGGCGTCCCAACCTCCCAGAAGGCTCCCCGCCCCAAGAAAAATTGAGTCAATAGGGGGCCTTTCAGACCCCTCCTCCCGGAAGATGGCTGGTCCCATGTCCCCCCCCCCCGGCAAATTCCCTAGTTACGCCCATGCGAGAGACACTAGATCCATACATTCTACACTAGATCTTTTTATGGATTTGCTTATATATTTTAATTTTATTTAATTTAGCGTTTCTATTTAAAAGATTATAATTAGCTAATTATTTCGCTTATCAAACATTTGTGAAATATATGCAAATAATATTTTTATTATTACTTTTGTCTAAATTATTGAAAAAAAAGTCAATATTTGTTTAAAATTAAATGGATAATTTTTTGCCGAATCTCAAGTTTGTAGAGTTTTTTTTTTTTTTTTTTTTTTTATTTCAAATAATTGGGGAAATACTAATTATGCAATAATAAAGAAAAGTTTTATTTTACATTTGTTAAAATTGTTAATCAACAAAAAAAAGATAAAAGTCGGTTAAATATTATTATAATAAACTTGTTTGATCAAAGTAATATAAATTATATTAGATGTTAATTTCTAATTTCATAATTCGTATTCAAGTGTTGATATTATTAACAAGTTTGATTGAAAATTTTGCCCCCAGGAGTTGTCGGATTGAGAAGTGTCTTTTCAAGTTCTTTATTGATTGCATGATTGTCCGACACTAACGAGAACAAGGAAGAGAATCCTCCCCAGGTAGTGGGGGTTGGCTTTTTATAACATTTTTCAAGATAATAAATGGAGACATATTTCATAAAAAATACTATTAATTAAAGCATTTGAAACAATATTCCGTTTTTTTTTTTTTTTTTTTTTTTTTTTTTTTTTTTTTTTTTTTTTTTTGTTTTTTTTTTGTGGGGGGGGGGGGGGGGGGGCAAAAAAAAAAAAAAAAAAAAAAAAAAAAACAATATTCCTGCTTAACTCATTTTTGAATTTTTTGGTCTTTGACACACCATTGCATAACATGGTCCAAATAATCTCCTATTCCCGTGGGAACTCATGCAAAGACATCCAGACGCTTTGTACAGTGAGCGCCACAATTAACTCCCCACCTGATAGCTAGAGCCTTAAGAATATGGTATAGTATATGGTAAATGGTGAAATAATTTTAAATTTGAAAAGGTAAAATAAAATCATCCGTACCAGATTTTAAGTTTTACCTTTTCGGTCATTAAAATTAGTTCACTATACACCATATATTTAATGCCCTAGCTATCAGGTGGGGACTTAATTGTGGCGTCCACTGTACTTTTCTGTGGGTATCTTTGCATGTGATTTTTGTTCCAACCAGATATCAAATTTTGTTTTTCAAATCTTAATTTAAATTAGAATTTTGATTTTGGTATTTCAAATTTTGTATCTCTCTCTCTTTTTAGCTTCACAACAATAATTTTCGCATGGAACTTATAAAGACAATTGTTTTTACCGACTGGAAAAAACCCAATAGATTCTTGTTCTTGTATGCGCATTATTTAGTTTGATTAAATAGAAGTAATTTAGATTTAACTTCGGATAAAATAAATTGAAAAAAATTCAAAAACATTTATTTTTTATAATATAAAATAGAAAAAGTCAACAGCACCAACAACAACAGCAACAACAAAAAAATGATATCTGAAACTTGATTCTTGTACAAATATATTTTGACAAACAAACATCCAGCCACCAACACAAGCTAATATTGCAGACCATTCTCCCAATTGACTTGGAGTTCGGGCAATATTAAACTCGGCAACCGCAATACCCCTCATACCAATACACACGTACACATTTGAAGCTGACCAGAACGTCGCCAACCGAGAATGGGCCATGAAAAGTAAGCTGTGGTTGAACTCGACGTGTGGCGAGAGAGGACCAGGACGGAAACAGCTAGGCGACGACAGAGATGGCTACAACGCGCGTGACTAGACTAAAATTGATTCACATGCTACAGGCATGCGGGGGTTGGAAACCCAAAACCCTAACTCCCCCTCTCCTTCTCCATCTTCTAAGGTGGTGGTGAGTTTAGAGGATCGAAAAAAAAAGTAGACACGACACGAGTCCTGCGACAACATGCTCTGGGAAAGAGGCGTGCTCGGGCGTTGGCTCTCGCCTCGGCGATCCAATCTTGCACCTGATTACCCACAACCCTAAATTCAAAATAAACCCACGGTTAGATCGGAAATATTTCTGAGTCATTCACGTAAAAAATTAATACTTTTAATTTGTTTTCTAATTAATTATTTCAATCGCGAAATGGTCTGTCCGTTTGTCTGTGTTGTGTATATCTGTGTTCAATTTAAAGCATGAAGGAATTGAGTTACGAGGTTGAAATTTTATATTTAAATTAGGCACCCCCGTGAGGCGTGAAAATAAGCTTTTGAACAAAATCGGCCAAATAGTACTAGTAAAGTACTTTAGTGATGTAGTTTTTCAGTTTTTTTCAAAATTTTTCCCAAAATTCCCTCTAACAATTTTAATTAAAATTGAAAAAATCAATTATTTTTTAGATGCTCTTTCATATATTCTAATTTTACCTTTGAAATTGTTTGTAACACTTATTTGTCATTTATAGGTTTTCGGCCCTCAGCCATACCAGTTACATTCTGTATACATCCACAAAATATACAAATACAAAATACAATAAATACAAAATAACACAATGTCAAATACAATAAATACAAAATACACAATACAAAATTTACAATACAAAATACACACAATACAAAATATACAATACAAATTACATCTTATAGTTTGAAACACTTATATTCTTATCATGTATTTTTTATTTTACTTTTCTGTTACTATGTATTTTATATTTTTTATTCATTTTATAATTTTTATTATGTAAGTATTTTTGTAATTCGTATTTATTTTGTATCAAAGAAAAGTATGACCGAGGAGAAAAAAAAAGACGAATTAAAAAATTAAATGATGCTGTTAAGCTGAAGGATATAGCCTATATAGGTCTACAGTAGTTTTATTTTTATTTTAATAACAAGAATTTATTGGTTAAGAGGTAAAAATGTTTTAAAACTCTATTATTAAAATTAGATATTAGATATACCGTAGATGCATTAACTTTTTTTTATAGTTAATTAATTTATTAAATTCCACTTCTCGATATTCAATACTTGATATTTCCATTAAGCATTTTTAATGTAGGCAATCGCATTGCCCTCTCTATTTTTTCTCCATCCCCGTTTTTTTTTTTATTTGAACTAACCCATAAATAACTCGTATTTTACTTTGATCGTAATATATATAACTAGATGGAGAATGGAATATAAAAATGTCATTTGCGATCAACGATACAATAACAGATATTTTATTCTCATTTTGTTCTCATATGTCCCGGATATCACTAAAACAGATGGTCCATAATAATACAGATATTGTTTCGAAAAACAAAGATTTTTTCTTAGGCTATTAACCCAGTTAATAATAACCGAGCAAAAAAAAAAAAACGAATATTCGAGAAGCATTTCTTTTTATTATTTTGACTTTAGTATTTAGAGTTTAATAATATGATAAAATCTGGTGCACTTAAGGGAAATATGAAGTTTAAAAGCATTTAGAAATTTTTAATAAAATAAAATTACATATTTAATAAATTGCAATTAGTATCTTGTGCTGGGGGTCGGGGGTTCGCTTCCCGTCTCAAGCGAGAAAAATAATTGACTCCCAATAGATTTAAATAAATGGGAATTTAAATGATTTAAATGCCGAAAGGCCTTAGATTTTGATGGATATACACGTTTTGAGGGCCCCCTGAATCCAAAAAAAGGATTTCGCGACATGGTCTGACTGTAAACAAAATATCTCAAGGACGAAAAGAGCTAGGAGGTTGAAATTTTATATTTAAGTTAGGTACCCTCCTGGGACGTGACATGAAGCTTTTGAACATAATCGACCTTAGAATAGTAATACTTTACTGATGTACTTTTTTAGTTTTTTTCGATTTTCTCAAAATTCGCTCCAATGATTTTGATTAATATTCATAAATCAACTATTTTTTAGATGCTCTTTAAAATGTATATTCTAATTTTCCCTTGAAATCTTTTGAAGCACACTTTACTCTTGTACTTCATAGGAAAGATAGGAGAAATAATTGCCATGGTAACAAAATTTAAATATTTTTCCATGTATATAAATTTTACATCTTGATTTCTAATATATCGGTGGAAACTAAATATATGTCGACACAAAAAATCTGGTATGACAAGCCAGAACACACCTTTGGTAAGAGAAAGTTGTGTACTGTTCGAATAGTCACACCAGTTTTTTTAATGTTCAATATATAAATATACAAAAGACCATCGAATCGATTTTCGAACAAAAGACTTTTTCCTGGTTTGATTTCATCAAGGATAATGTAATGTTCATGTTCTTGTCAGGAGGAAACGAAGAACAAGACAGGAAGTTAAGACATCTTGTTGACAAGCCCAAGCTAATAGCCAGGTGGATTTGTAATTTGTCCCTTACAATTAAGCGATGGTATCATTTGAACTAGTAGGGGAAAAAATGAATTTAATTCAATTTTAACAAAAAAATGATAATCATGAATTTTCAACAATTATTCACAAATTTTTCAATAATAATAATAATAATAATAATAAATACTAAGGACAAGGCGCTTTAACGAAATTTTAGTAGTAGTGTAGAAATTGTCTTATCTCTAGGATAAAACTGTTAAATGCAGGGAAACAGTGGGGAAATTTTGAAATTGGTATACAAGTTCTCATTGTGATTGGCTGATAGTGTTTTGGAGAGGTTAGTATTTTTATTTTAAGTTACAAAAAGAGCTCAACATTTGGATAGTTAAGGTCCCCAGGTAGAAAATAAAGTTTTATATTTATAAAACTTTTAAGGTTTAAGGTTTAAGAAATGAAATATTTAACTTAACAATAATATAATAAATAAATAAATTTATAACGACCCGCTTAGAGATGTAAGTATTCGATTACTAGGTTCAAACAAACACAATATAAATTTATAATATATACAATAATATAGATTTAAAGAGTGTCACTCCCTGGACCAAAGCATTCCAAGAATTTACACCAAAAATACACTACAATAGACAAAAAACTACAAGTGTATTTTGGAAGGTTGGATGAAATATAATTTTACTACAAAAAATTTTAATTTTTTGTAAAAAACATCTCGGTATTTCTTTCACTCAACCCAAAACTACAATAAAAAATTATTTAGTCCCTATAAAGTTTTGTAAATAAAAAAACAGTATTTAATACTTTCATTAAAAAAAAAAACCGTTAATCTTATATTTATTACTTACTTAAAAGGGATTTAATTTCATAAAAACTTTTCTCCGATAATTATTTAATATTTTGAGCGTGATAATTCCTCAAGTCTATTGACAAAAAGATTTAAGAAAGAAAAAGAAAGAAAAAAAAAGAAGAGTTTTATTTAATACTATAATATTATTAAAAGCCTAACTTTTGCCCTCTTTAAGGGAAGAATTTTTTTATTTATCATATTGAAAGATACTTAATTGACTTTTTTCTAATGCATGAAATTTGCATATTTTTGCTTCATTAATATTTATATATAAGTCCTTTATGATTACCATAAAAGTATAATCTTATTTAAAATCTAAATAATTAACAACTTGTATTTTGAGTTCTCTAGAGGGTTTTTATTTCAGAATTGGAAATTCATTTTGGGAATGGTTACAAATTTGAAACAGAGATTTTTTTTTCCTTCACTGGTATTAAAAAATGGGACGCTCTTGAAAAAAGGATGAGAAAAATAATTTATATATGTCTATATGGCCTCAGTTTCCAAAAGACGAAAAATAAAATAAAAAAGAAGGGTAAGGAACGCCATTTTCCTCATGTGGTATCTAGATATCTCCGGCTCTGGTGGAGATTAATAAAGTTTTATATCCTTTTATATATTTTCCTTCCCATTTTGATGTGTAATTATTTCCTTTATTCTTTATTTATATACTCATATATCCGACGTAAACCTTAGTTTTTTTTTTTTTACTGCAGCTTGTTTTGAATAATCCGAATAAACCTTCCTTTAATCTTCATATCTCTCTTTTATTAAATGTTTATCTCAACTTTTTTGTTTATCATTATTCATTTTTTTTTTCATCTAGTTTCAAATGTAATTTGATTTTATTACCACAAAAATTTCATGCTGGGCAATAACAATGCCGATCCCCTCGTTTATAAAAAATAATAGCTGATCTGTTTTTCATTCGTATTATATTCGCGGTATTAATGCATTTTTGTTGTGCCCTTTTTTTTTATAAATCTCCCTGTCTATCTATATAGACGGAGAGTGTCCAGTATATCCTATATATTTAACCTTACAACCGTTTTGACCCCGTCGGGCAATTTATCTGCATAGGGTATCAATCAGATCTGACACGATCTCTAACCCGTCTAGTCATGTATCATATCAGATTTCTGTCTAAGTATTCCAATAACCGCTAGATCTAAGCCCAGGGGCCAATCACAGGCGATTAATTTCAACACATTTATCAAGATTTTTTTTATTTGACTAGTAATAAATAAATACAGATAGACTTTAAAAAGGTTTGTTTTCACATTTAAAATAAAATAAATTCGTTATTTACTTGAAAAAATAAAAAAAGAGGGTTACATTTATTTGATGCATCCAAAAATTAAAAAATCTGTTGTGACTGTTCGCACAACTTTCTCTTATCTTGGGTAATTGTGTTCTGAGCTTGTCACACCAAACCTTAAGTCGACATATATTTAGTTTCCGGTGGTACGGTAAATTAGAATTTAAGATCCAAAATTTATAAACGTTGAAAAATTTATATTTTTTTGACCCATGTCGCCGATCTTTCCTGTGAACTACAAATGTAAAGTGGTCTTCAAAAATTTTGAGAGCAAATTAGAATATACATTTTAAATAGCATCTAAAAAAATAAGTGATTTATGAATTTTAATCAAAATTGTTACAGCGAATTTTGAGAAAATCGAAAAAAACTGAAAAAGTACATCAGTAAAGTACTTGTACTCTTTGGCCGATTTAATTGAAACCCCTCAAAACGCGTGCGGCATGTGTACTTAGCTTAAGTATGAAATTTGAGTATCGATAGTTTTTTCGTTTTTGAGTAATTCCATTAACCCACATTTTTTGTAATTTCACTTGAAATTCATTAGATTTACCGATAAAATAGTCTAATTTTCCAGAAGAACTATTCTTCTTAAAATCTCTAAATATTTACCTAAATTTCTATGAAAGGGATTTTATTGCTTTTTTTGCCTGTTTTATTGGTTTTCTTAAAATTGCCATTAAGGGGAGGAGATTCCTTTTATTTAACTTGAATTTGAGTTTTTTTTTTACAATAAATTGAATGATTTTAAAGTGAAAAATTTAAAAATTGTGGGTTAACGCAAATTCTTATATACTGGAATTTTATACTTAAGCTTAAGTACACAATTCATAGGCCCCTCGAGAATTTTGAATTAAATGTGTTTAAGAGTACTAGTACTTTACTGATGTATTTTTCAAATTTTTAGGGAGGAGTGGAGGTCTTGTAGGACAGAGCCCCCGTAGTCGGGTGGCTCGGCTAAAACTCCAAGTATTATTTTTTGTTTAACTTAGTTTTTTTTTTTTTTAACTCTGATCCGTTTGCTTTTTCTTGATTTCAATTAAGTTAATTAAATTAGAATCATATTGGTTTAATATTTTTTTTTTTATCTTTTCCCCTTTTGATTTGCTCATCGAGAAAATCTAGACTTTCACAAGTTATATAACTTTGAAAATGAACTCTATTTTCCTTAATGTCCTTCGTTTCCTCTAAAGGAAGATTTCTCAATGATAGGAGGAGAGAAAAGATAGAGAGAAGTCCTCTTTACTGCGAATGGCAACTATTCCTTTGAAGCAACTAGACTCAAGCCCTTTCTAACTACCACTATTCAATATCAATGGAGTGTAAAAAATTCTCATGAAACTGCCAGAAGTCATATTAAACTATCAGTGAGGGGAACGAAAGATTAAAATGAAAACATAATAGTAATCCATATAAATTCTAGTTAAATTAATTTTCTTTCTTAAAAATATTATTAAAAAATCTGGTGTGACTGGCGACAGCACACAACTTTCTCTTACCCTTCGGTAAGAGAAAGTTGCGCACTGTGCTGGTCACACCAGATTTTTTGTGTCGAGATATATTTAGTTTCCGATAGCACCTTAGTTTCAAACTTGCATTTTAAATGTTGACTGCTTCAAATAAACTATGGTTATTTTTCAAAATTTTAATCTCATATTTGGACATTTTATACACAATATAGAATCGTAAATAAATACAAAATTTCATAAGAATTGGAAAAAAAATTTTAAATGCCTAAAAAGTTCTAAAGGGGACCCCCTTTTGAATCGAAATTAACATACAAATCCCTATAGGAAATTAACATTGTTCCTATGCGAAGATAAGGTGGAAAGGGAATTTAAAAAGAGTAGAGAGAGACGATAATGTTTGCAAGTGAGAGAGAGACATATATGTTTTCTTTGAAACAATTAAAGACACAAATAAATTTAAAAAAATGGGAATTTAAATAATAATTGATTTTTAATCTAATAAAAAGAAAAAGATTTAAATTCCGTTACCATGGCAACCATTTCTATCTTTCCTATGAAGAACAAGAGTAAAGTGGTCTTCAGAAGATTTCAACGGCAAAATGAGAATATACATTTTAAAGAGCATCTAAAAAATAATTGATTTTTGAATTTTAAAAAAAAATCCTTGGAGGGAATTTTGAGAAAATCGAAAAAAAACTGAAAAAGTACATCAGTAAAGTACTAGTACTTTTTGGCCGATTTTGTTCAAAAGCTTATTTTGAGCGTGTGGGAAGGTACCTAAGTTAAATATAAAATTTCAATCCGGTAGCTCAATTCCTTCATGCTAAAAATCTGTCCACACATACAGACACACGCACGCACACACACACACACACACATACATACACACGACCAATTTGCGGGACCCACTTTTTTGGACTCAGGGGACCTCAAAACATGTATATCCATCAAAATCTCGACATCGAATTTTTGACATGATCGCAATACTTTCTCTCCTATATATTTCATATATAGGCTAAGAGAAAGTAATAAAATACTTCTATAAAATTTTATCTCTTTATAATACCATAGTTAAGAAAAAGAATTGATAATTGTAGCAATTATATTGATACATTTAAAGATCAATAATCATAACCTTTAAATCCCTAAATGCCATCCAGGATTTTGGATTTAGATTGAAATCCACCAGACAAGTAGAATTAGGGTTTTAGATTAAGATCCATATTCTCTCTAACAATCGAATTGGTACTAAATGATTTTACTTGACCTAAAACATATTATATAATTATTATTGGCCCTCAGGCCTTGGTGTAGTGGTTGGGTTGGCTACCAATCCAATTGATATAAATAGAGACGGAGTCTAAAAGGCCTTCGTTGCCGAAAAAGACCTTAATGAAATAAAAAAAAAAAAATAAAAGACAAAAAAATAGTTAATTTGTATGAATTTTAATCTAAAAATCTGGTGTGACTGGATGCACAGCACTCAACTTTTTTTACGTTCGTTAATCGATAGTTGTGTCTCTGCTTGTCAGACCAGATTTTTTGTGTCGAGATGTTTAGTTTCCGACGGTACGGTACATTAAAATTCAAGATATAAAATTCGCGCCGCGCCGCGACCGGGCGAGGGCGCGCAGTGGTGGGGCATCCCGTCGATTTGATTTCCCATGATTTTCTAAAATTTTATTTAAACAAATTGATACAAATTGGATTACATAATATTTATATTTACACTTAAAGTATAATTTTTTAAATTTATAGTTTAATTGAAGAAAAGAAAGGGGTAAGGGGGGGGGGAGGGGGGGGGGGGGGGGGAGGAAGGAGGGGAGGGAAAAATAAAAATGTGAAAAAAAAAAAAAAAAAAAAAAAAAAAAAAGATATAAAATTTATAAACATGGAAAATATTTATATTTTGTTACTATGGCAACCATTTCTCTTATCTTTCGTATAGAGAACAAGAGTAAAGTGATCTTCAGAAGATTTCAATGGCAAAATGAGAATATACATTTTAAAGAGTATCTAAAAAATAATGGATTTATGAATTTTAATCAAAATCGTTGGAGCGAATTTTTAGAAAATTGAAAAAAAAAAAACTGAAAAAGTACATCAGTAAAGTAAAGTACTAGTACTTTATGGGCGATTTTATTCAAAAGCTTATTTTCAGGCCTCAGGAGGGTGCCAAACTTAAATATAAAATTGCAACCTCGTAGTTCCTATTTTTTTATGAAGTACAAGTTCTTCAAAACACTTCAAGGGCAAAATGAGTATATACATTTTAAAAATCATATAAGCTTAAATAAATAATTTATTTTTGAATTTTAATCAAAATCGATTGAGCGAATTTTGAGAAGATCGAAAATACTGAAAAAGTGTATCAGTAAAGTACTAGTATTTTTTTTGCCGATTTTGTTCAAAAGCTTATTTTAACTCTCCGGGAGGGTACCTAACTTAAATATAAAATTTCAATCCGGTAGCTCAATTCCTTCATGCTAAAAATCTTTACACACACACACAGACCAATTTGCGGGACCCACTTTTTTTGGACTCAAAGCATGTATAGACCTACCTACCTATCCATCAAAATCTTGACATCTAACTTTTGACAATACTTTCTCTCTATATATGTATATTTCATATATAATGTAAGAGAAAGTAAAAAAATTATCATTGAAGAGAATTCCATTCCTCTGTTATTTAAAGTTGTTTTTTATTTAATGATAGTTAAATATAAAAGAAATTTCCTTCTTTTTTTTTAATCTAGGAATAGAAAATCTAACGATTATTTAAAAAATTATTTTTTACTTTAAGGTTGTTCGGACATTAAAGCACTTTGGTAGATTAAAAGCTAATTTTTTAATATGTTATTAATCACTATCAAATACGTATAAAATAAAATTTTGAAGCAGATCTGACACAGGGTTATCGTGTAATTAATTTTTAAAAAATTGAAATTTAACATGTAGCCTATGGGGAATAACGACGAAACGCACACATATCGAATTATATAGGCATCTGTGCAAATGATACAAAAACAAAAAAACTTACATTTTATTAATTCACTTCCGAGGAATCTGTTAAAAATAAAACCAAAAGTTTCTGCCGACCGCTTTTAAAGATATTTTAACAAAAAAGTCAAAAAATTCTCCAAAATGACAGTCGCTAATATTTAAAAATAATGAATTCTCGAGAGTCAGACCAGCCTGGCAACGTCGCATAACACAAGTGTCTTATCTCTATGTCAGATACATTTTTTTTTCAATTTTACAATATTTTTTCTCGCAAATCGTCCATTGTGTTTAAACTGATTTGCATTAAACATTGTAATATATTAAATAAAATAAAATTTAAGGCGTTTAAGATTTAAAATAGATAGTTGATGAATGCAATGTTGCCAGTTCTATATTACGTGAAATACTGCTCAAGTCGAAAGTCATTCATTTATTATTTTTGGTAATTAAATTATTAACTTAATCCAATTATAAACTATGATAGGTCACGACTAAATTATAATAAGGAATTTTGGCATTCAAATTTTTAATTTTATTTAAAAAAAATTTAGATTCTATTATGACTTACGATGTACTATCCGAACAACCTTAATTAAAAATTAATATATTACTTAATTGATCGTAAAAATTGAACAATAAATAAATTATTCAATCGGCTTAGTAATTAGAAATGGTTACCAATTGATAACGTCCCAAGGGAGTATAAACTTAATGAGAAAATTTTCCTTATTATCATGAGTACCAGTACGTTAAAAAATTTGGTTTGGAAATATTGAAATAAATTAGAGAATTTTTTTTTTTAATATTTCATTTATTTAATTTTTTAATGGTAAAAATTTTTTATAAGAAACGGGCATCATTAGTCTAAAAGTATTATTTTTCCTGCTGTCATTTTTAATATCCCGAATGGAAAAAAAGGATCAGTTTTTTTTTTTTTTGTTTCGCGTCTTGGAGGGTGATTTTTCTTTCTTTTTCGATGGCTGGCAAATGGGGGATGAAGTGTGTCTGTCGATGATATTTCAAGAAACTGCCACGTGATTGAAGAATGAAGAAACGGAACGGAATAATAATAATAATTCACACACACACACAATCACAAAATATCATCTTCTATGATAGATATTAGGAATTGGTGAAAAGAGAGATTCTCAGATGTTGGCGACTGCCAGAAATTGACTCACTAAATCATTGAAACTGCTACTAGATTATAATATATGACGTAGTATTGATAAATTACCCATCAGACAACCAAAACCAAACCCTTCTCTCTCTTGTATATTCATTTCTAATTCATAGATAAGTGACGTCATGTCATAAAACAAGAGAGATAGATAGATAGACCTCGCTCTTCGGACATTTATATGAAATTAAGTTAAAAAATAAAAGAGCAAATAATTCTTTGCCAGTTCTAGAGACAATTGCAGATAGAAAAAAATCGCTGCTGTCAAGAAGACAGGGTTTCATATAATAAGACTAATCATCTTGGATTCGGAGATATATCTCTTTTATACCTTGCTTAATTAACTTTGTTCAGAACGATAAATTGTAACATATTTTTTTTTTTTTTTTTTTTGCTTTTTAAATTTATTTTGAGTTATAATATAACTATATCTCATCATATTTATTAAATCTTCTTCTTCGGTCCTCGCCCTTTTGCGACCGGGAAGGATAGAGTAGGCCGGCCCATCGCACGGCCTGACGCCTGATGAAAATATGGAAAGAAGAGACAGACATATAAAGAATAGAAGTACAGCCAGTCCCAGCTCGGGCAGCTCGTGGTCGCCATCCACGTACCCACAAGATGTGGGCCCCTGAGCGAGTTATGTTTATTAAATAATTTTCGTAAAAATTTCCATTCATACTCACACTCACATGCATACAGTCTTTTCGGCAACTTAGGCCATATAAGACTTTTTAAGATACCCGTTATTTGTAAATATATCTATTGGGGGTCCAGGCATTCTTATTTAAGCCATTTGGTGTCCAAATGGCTTAAATAAAATCATCGGACTGTCTGGGATCCGAACCCGCGGCCCTTGGTATACAAGGCAGGCGCGCTACCAACTACACCAAGCCCGAGGGCTTCGTAAAAATTAACCATTCTATTTTTTTATTTAAATAAATATGAATAACTATAATGGAAAATTATTTTATTTGTTCAATTTAAAGCATCGGACCTTAGGAAAAATTGAGCTAGGAGGTTGAAATTTTATATTTAAGTTAGACACTTTTCTGGGACGTGACACGAAGCTTTTGAACAAAATCGGCCAAAAAGTACTAGTACTTTACTGATGCACTTTTTCAGTTTTTCTCAAAATTCACTCCAACGATTTTGATTAAAATTCAAAAATAAATTATTTTTAAATGCTCTTTAAATGTAATTATTCTTATTTTGCCATTGAAATCTTATGATGACCACTTTAATATTTTGATAACAAAATATAAATATTCCCCCATGTTTAAAAATATGTCGACACAAAAAATAAGGTGTGACAAGCACAGAACACAACTTTCATTTGTTGTGTGCTGTGCGACTAGTCACACCAGATTTTAAAAATAAACACTTTAATAAATCATCTTTTTTTTAATGCAACTGACGGGAAGGGCAAAAGCTACTTTTAGGACAACAAATCCGGCGGCTAAGCATTTTGGTTGCCTAAGCTCAAGGCTCTACTCTCGAGCACGTGTCAACAGATATTTCATAAAACATACAAGTCTTTTTGTATTTAGCCATAGATTTGGTAAAATTTCTTCAAGATATAAGAAAGTTTCTATGAATAAGCCAGCCAATAAGGATTTTGGATTCATTTAAAAGATAAAACGAAAATCTAATAATACAAACAATCTTTGAATTCCACTTATTCTTTCGTCATCTTGCTTTTAAGTCATCTTAACGTGCTCGAAAAAGATCCGGTTTCAAAAATTTAATATAATTTCCTCTCCGCCAACTGTGGCTTCTTCTTTTTCAAGATATATCCAACATCTTCTACGCCTTTAGGCCAACGACGAAAAGAATTTCAAATGTTTCAATTCGCATTCAACTTTTACCAGTTCTAAAATAAAAAAAAAAAAAAAGAAAAGAGGGAGGTTCGTATTTTATTTATTGCAAGATCTCTTTCTTTCTTTTCCCCCACCCTTGGAAAGGAAACCACAGTCTTTCGGACTGTCTGTACACCCTTCAGGCATCGAAACCTTTTTTGTTTCTTTTTCATAAAAATTTGTGGCAAGCAACACATTGACAGGCATTATCCGACACGTCGGGGATGATCCCATACTCCAAAGCAAATCGTTGCCAAGTTGGCGTTTGTCTTCGCAAATATTTATTTATTTTATTTATGTAAACTCGGCACAGCTATATAATTCTTGATTTTATTTTAACTCGATATGGGAGGCGATTTGTTTCTTAGCCAAAAAGCTCTTTCTAGTATTATCATTGTCAGACGTTCAATTGATGTACTAGAGTTTTGTTGCCAAATTTAATCTAAATTTTATGTTCTCTCTAATAATTCACATTCGTTACAAATCAGACTCGGTGCTATTTTGACCTGCTTTATGCACTTTCCTCTGGTGAACCAATAAAACGCCAAATGTCGCACTCCTTAAAAAGAATAAATTAATCAACACATCTACCTGTTGGCCCATAAACACTTCTCTCTCTGTATTTATTTTCAAATGTAAGTCGCTCGCGCACAGGTGAACATTTATTCCTTGAACATATGACACTCACCAGGCACATTAATATTAATAAACATTTCTAATTTGCACTTCCAATACTTTGAGTATTAACCTAACTTTAATTAATTTCCTACCTTAAGGTAATCAATTCCGGTTTTAGATATTATTCAAACATTTCAAAATTATATTAAATAAACAAAGAGAATTAATTATTTTCAAGAAATGTTTTTTTACTTTCTCTTACCTATATGGCTTATATAGAGAGAAAGTATTGGATTCATGTCAAAAATCTGATGTCGAGATTTTGATGGATATACACGTTTTGAGGTCCCCTGAGTCCAAAAAAGTGGTTTTCGCGACATGGTCTGTTTGTGTGTGTTCAATTTAAAGCATGAAGGAATTGAGAAGGTTGAAATTTTATATTTAAATTAGGCACCCCCCTAGGGTGTGAAAATAAGCTTTTAATAAAAATCTGCCAAAAAGTACTAGTACTTTACTGATGTACCTTTTCAGTTTTTTTCGATTTTCTCAAAATTCGCTCCAACGATTTTGATTAAAATTCAAAAATCAATTATTTTTTAGATGCTCTTTTTCTGTTTATAAATTTTACACTTTGAATTAAAATATACCGTACTGTCGGAAACTAAATATGTCGACACAAAAAACCTGGTGTGACAAGCACCGAACACAACTTTCAATTACCGAAGGTAAGGCAGTCACACCAGATTTTTTTTTCTCTTATTTATGAATTCGATTGAAAGAATCTTTAATTCAATTTAATGATAATTCAATTTTTTTTTTTTATAAAACAATCAAATATTTTCAGAGAGGAAAATATATTTTAAAAACTTCCCCTTATATATAAAGGTGGTGCTATTAGAATATTATCTAAGGAAATGATTTTTATATTCAATTTAAAGAACAGGAGATTGAAAAAAAAAATTTAATACTTATTTCCTTAAAAAGAAAAATTATTTTTTTTTTTTTTTTAGTTTTTAATTATAATTCCCCTTCTTACAAAAAAATTAAACATTAGATTAAAAATATTTAAAAATTCTCTCAGAAATAATTTAGATATTGAAATATTACTAAAATATTCATACGTAGTAGATTATAAATAAATCTGATTTTGAAATATATAGAGAAAAATAAACGATAGATCAAAAAATTATTATTCTATTAAACATATACAGTATTTTAACTCGTAGATATATTTTGTTTTTGATGTGACATACAGTAGAAAATAATTAGAAGGGTTTAATGTAATTCAGTATAGAATTATATCTACATAGGCAATAAATGTCAAATATGTTATTAAGCACTCAATTGATTCAATATCAGAGTAATTTAGAAGTTTGTTTTCAGGGCACCCTGATTTTGACTTAAAAATTAACAAACAATTAAATAATAATTTTTTTTGCAATTAATATAGATTAATTGTAAATGCATCTGGTGAAAAAAAAGAGCGTGAAATCAAGAAACAGTTTAAAAAATACCATCCTCTTTTAAATATCATACCTCAGCAATTAACTAGTTGAGTCAATAAAATCGAGATGAGTAAATAAAAGGCATAATAAATTTTTATGAGTTTATATGGGATTGAACTTATTAAAATTATATCACCTTTATAACATAATAAGATAGCTATTTCATGTATTATTTATTATCAATGGTAGAAAATATGTATATCCAAAAAGTAGCCAAAAAAAATTTTCTGTGAAGAAGGATCGAAATAAATGCGTATCCCTGGTGCGGGCGTGTGGATCCCTGTGCGTCCCTAAAAGTTCACTAAGCAGAATAGCTGCGAAATTTTTACTCGTGTTGTCATTGGAAGAATTTTTTTCTAATTAACTGAGGATAGTTTAAATTAATTAGACCGCAATATCTCACTACGATCAAAGTCAGTAAATAAAGGATTTTTATTTAGCCCACTTCCATTTAAATAAAGTCTAAATTGAGTCCAAGAACTTAATATTGCAAGGGGTTACAACATAAAATCTCAAATTTCATAATAAAAGCGGAGATTAAGAGAGAGTATAACCGAACAGAAATTTTTCCCCAAAGGGTATGGATTCCTGGAAAGCGTGAAGCAAAATGGAATTTAATTTATTTAAAATTTTAAGGAAAATTTATAAGTGAACTAGATAATGAATGCTTATTTTTTCAAATAACCCATTCTTCTTTTCTAATCTAAATAAAAACCTTCCTATATCCTCAATTCCAATTGAGTTTTGACGTGACAACGTCTTAGAATGCATGTTTATATAATGGCCTGGTCGGGAGACATGGACGAAGAAGTTAGCGGCTTGAATAATTCCTCAATCTTAAGAGATATAATTATGTTGAATACACGGTTAGAAAGAATGATTCTTCAGCTAAAGAATTTACCATTTAATTTTTTCCTATCATTTCATTTTACCGCGCAGCAGTAAATTCTAATTTAATAGTTTAAACCACTGTATTCCGATCGGCTAATATTACCCGTATTCATAGACGTTACTTGAGGAAGAAGGAATCCTTATATCTATACATTTATATAGGCATAAGGATTCCTTGTTCCTTAAGCAATGACTATGAATACGGGTATAAATGTGATGTCAATTTGTGCAGAAAGAAAAATTCTAATTGACTATATAAAAAAATCCCAATTAATTAACTCTAGAATCAATATTTTTTTTTTTTTTCCAAAATATTTACCTTATTTTTTAAGCAAAAGCTTATCAAATAATGGCCACAGGCGAATAAAATTTTAAAAAATGGCTTTTACTAAAAACACAAAAGTAAAATCAGTATTAATTCAATATTATATTGTCTATATTATAAATAATTATTGGGAACAAAGTAAAAAAAAATCGTTTTTTTTTTTATTAAAACACACTTTTTTCGTATTCACACACACATTCACACAGTCTTTCCGGCAAATTAGACCATATAAGACTTTAAACGATAACCGTTATTATGAAAATATATATATTGGGGTCCAGGCATTTTTATTTAAGTCATTTGGAATCCAAATGGCTTAAATAAAATCATCAGACTGCCTGGGATCCGGTATACTCTACCAATTACGCCAAGCCCGAGGGCAAAAACGTTCGAAGTCAGAACATCGATTTTTTCTTCTTAATATAATAAATAGTTTTCATATTAATATAATTTAATTCCATGCTAGTTTAAATAAAAAAAGTTGAATAAACTTTAAAATAAAAATTTGTTATCATTTAATAGAAGAGAATTTTTTTTTTTTAATTGAATTTCTAAAACTTCTCTCTCTCTCTCAAATCCAAGCGCGTTTTAAATAATTGGTAAACTGATGGCAACATCAGTCGCGAGAGTTAAGGGCCATTGACATAAACCTGGAAAGGGTGCTGAATTCCATGTCCCGAAGTTGGCCTGGCGTGACGTGTGTCTCTGTTCACAGAGGGTAATGATCCAAACAGTCCCACAACCAAACACAAACACAATTTATCCCGGGCAATCTGATTAAGCAGAGGAACAGTCAAAGATACAACCCTGGTCTATCTATTTAAACACTCCTATCACCTTTGTGCACACAATTTTGTGGCATTTAATTGGATTTTCATCTAAATTTTTCCATTGGCTAAATTCATTTACTCATTGTTTGTGGATTTACATGTATATACAAAATCAGTTAAATTTAATTTTTTTCTCTTTTATGTTCCCTGTTTTGAATATTTTCGATCTATTATGTTATGTTTAAAAGCAATAAGAAATATTAGAAAATGAAATATG
The DNA here is from genome assembly GCA_023213315.1 of Euborellia annulipes. Classification (NCBI taxonomy): domain Eukaryota; kingdom Metazoa; phylum Arthropoda; class Insecta; order Dermaptera; family Anisolabididae; genus Euborellia; species Euborellia annulipes. The sequence continues at coordinate 32,754 of JAKCPI010016974.1, read as the reverse complement.
ATGGAGGAATGACACCCTCGAGACAGATCATTTTCCTAAAATGCTCAAATAATTTCAAATTTTTTTTTTTAATATAATAATATAGACTACTATAAATTTTTTTCCCTATATAGGGTTTATTGAATCCCCAATATAGAGTATATTGAATATATAGATAGATATTTATTGTTTTAATAATGGCAACCGAAGGACGTTTCACACGCTGTTTTTTCCGAGCCACCCATCGGAGTTTCCACCGTGTTTGGCATTGCGTGACTACAACGATCTAGGTAGCAGTTGATCTACTCTGTATCCAAACCCTCCGGCCTTACTTACAAAAATAATCAATCAATAATTGACTTTTCTATAATTCATTTTAGTATTTTAATTCATCATCACTAATGCTTTAGTAGAACTTCTTAATTTGAAATATCAATAATGGATGTGACCTTCTGTTCTTTTATTTATTTTCCCCATGGGGTGATATTTTATTCTGAGTAAATTGTCGTAAAAATTGTCAACATGTATCAATTTAATTTTATTCATCTGGTTTTAATAAAATAAAATTTTTTTAATATTGTAATATCATTTTGTATAAAATAATATAGCAGGTGTAATATTGAAAATTTAATTTATAAAGTATTATAAATAAACAGGAGATGAAACATTGGATGAATAATATCGTTCGTTTTAGTTTAATGGAAGATAGGCAACCAATATGACTAATCCAGTAATGGATTTTCCAATCAAGTCCTTAAATGATTTTATAATAAACAACATATTGTATCTATCTAAAAATTTAACAAATGATTAGTTCTATAATCGCGGCCACGAAATCAGGCGGGTGAGTTGCGACGTTGCCTTATCGACAGCGGACGGGGTAAGGAGGGGTGGAAGGCTCAACGCATAGACTAGGCAACTCTGCAAGCTCAGTGTGGTCAGTTCGTGCGCCGAGGTACGCGATTCTCAACCTTTCCTCGCATCTATGATCCCATAAGTGGCAACAGCGCAATTCCATTCGCCCGCCCGATTCCGTGGCCGCTACTATAGGGGGAATTTATTGAAAATTTAAAAAAAAACCTTGTGATTCGAGTTGCATAGCTCTCAGGAACCAAACATGACTTTTTGAAGTTATTTTTTTGAAATTGGAATATAAAAAATTTCCATAATTGCGGGAAAATATAACGGGATCCTTTTTGGGACCAGGCTTCTAGAGCTCTAGCCCAAAAAGGACCGTTGTATTTTCTTATAAAGGACACATAACATTCTGTATGCAGTAAAAAAATTGAGTCAAAAATAACAAAAAAAAAAAAAAAACGAAAATAAAGCACGTTTTGTCTATAAATAACAAAATCGAATAACACAAATGAACACTAATTGAGAAAAAGATATAAAAATTAAACTCGGGCTTAACCTTCTAAGCCCGGTTAATTTCACTAAAAATAATTTCCTCATCAAAATTAAATTAAAAATATGAGATTTTAAAATTTAGGGCTTTATATTTTAATTTCAACCTATAATAAAATATTGATATAAACTAGACTAGTAAAAATTAAATATAAAAGAAAATGAAAAAAAGTATATTTGAATACAAAATGTTTGGGAATTTCACTTTTTTTTTATTATTCTGTTTGCTGTATTGTTTCTTCTAGGGCTAGCTAGTTTTGAGACGATATTGCTTGTTTGTTTTCTTGCTGCGTCCGATATTTTCAACATCCACACACCACTTTACAACCACAGATTGAGAATGAGAAATAGAATAAGGTTTCCGAGTTGTGTAGCACCGGCTAGAAGGACATTACTAACAACAGGCGAAAACCAATCAAATTGGATACGATCTTTAATGACCCACTCCCCATACCACAGTCTCTCATATTTCATATCAGTTCATACTTCAGTCTGACTTATTGCATTGATCATTTCATGCAACTGTTACACACACGTTAGTGAAATTAATTAGAGGCCTACTTAGCTTTATATTATTTTAACGAATAAAATGCATCATATAAATTTAAAAACAATTTTTTAAAAGTCAAAATTTTATAAATTTATATACCCCGTAGCTATATTTAATTTTATTTATGTCCAATGTTGGCAAAAACAATAATAATTTTCCTGTCAAAAGTGAAATTACTTTTAATCTCTTATCATTTGCAACATCATTTAAAATAAATGGAATTGGAATTATTTATTTCCATTTAAAATTAACAATACAAGGTTATTTAGTTATTTTTTATTTATAATTGATTTTCAATAGATATATACAAAAAGTCATCATTTTTTTTTTTTTAAATAGAATACGATTTATACTGACTTGAGTGAATTTAAATATTCATTATTTCAATTGTAGAAAGGAAAATGTGATTTATGTATTATATGATAACTAAAAAAAGTTTCTCTAGAAATCAAGTGAATTAATTAAAATAATGACTTTTTGAAACTCACAAAAGAGAGTATCAAAAATTTTCTCTAGTCAAGGTGGAAGCAAGTCACTCCAGAAAAATACTTTAAAAAAAAAAAATTAAAAGCTTTCTCGCTCAGTTTTTCTAGAATAAATCTCTTGCGATATTTGATCCAGGGCTAGATCTAACCTAAACGCCCTAATTATTACTGCTGGGTTTCAAAAAACTCTCTCAGGAAGCTGAGGAAATCGTGGCTTCTTAATTAATTTTTATCGCTCCCTGGGGATCAATTAATTACTTACTCCCTTTAATATCTTCCTATAATTATAAATTTGCCAAGTTTCATCCTTATCCGATAAGTGGTTTCAGAATTAGATATTTTTACTGAGGCTTTACAGTTGGTTTTCCTTATTTCAACTAGTCCTAGTTTCAAATGGTACAAAATAAGAAAAAATATGGTGTGATGATCGCAAGCACACAACTATTTCTTAACTTGAGAAATCTCAAGTTGTGTGATGTTCCGTTTATTGCAATAGTATTGAGACTAAAGCCCGGTAGTTAGGCAGCCCAAATGGCACACTCTCACCAATTTTTTTTTCTGATTAAAATAAAACATTGAGATAATTTTTATTTTGATATATCTTGAAATGTATATTAAAAAAAATAAATTTTTATGGTTATTCTTTTGTTAAAAAGGGTTGTTGGGCTGTGAAAAGAGTAAAAAAAAATAATTTCTCACGCAGACAAGCTGCCATTTGGACTGCCTAACTGGGCTTTAGTCTCAATACTATTGCAATAGATGGTACTATACTAATACATCTGATTTTTTTGTGTCGTATAATATTTAGTTCCACCAATAATATTTCTAGACCAGTGATTCCCAACCTGGGGGCTATCGCCCCCAAGTGGGCGATTTGGGTTATCAGGGGGGCAATAAATAAGTGGGGGGCGATGAGTATTCATAGGGGAACAAATTATTAGAGTTTACTAAAATTTAAAAAAGAAATATCAAAGAGAAAAATCTCCTATTTAGATGTCCAGTATAAAAGAGGACAAAAAATTGTCATAAAAATAAAAAAGTCTGAAGATAATTCCAATCCAGAATCGAAACGTCACTTTTGTTTTCATTAAATTAAAATTGACCGCTGAAAAAAGATTCATTTTTGTTATTTTCTTCATAAAAATAGATTAGATTTTTAAAAGATTTTGGATAAAGATAAATTAAATGGGGGTGATAGGTTTTAGTCAACCTCCAGAAAGGGTGCGATAGGCTACAAAAGGTTGGGAACCACTGTTCTAGACAGTAAAGCTTTTGAATTTTCATTGTTTTTTTTTTTTTAATATTATTGGTTCTATTTTGGGTTTAAATCTTATTTTGAATGAAAAAAATATCAAATTTTATTAATATAAAATGAAAATGAAATTAATTCTTAAGAGGAGGGGGCCGGTTGTAAACACTTCATGATCATTTCTTTGATACTGAAGAATTAAAATATATTTTTTATTCACCCCTCATAGAGTACATCGTAAATAGAGGAAAACTTTTCATCATTGGTAAATGATAAGAGTTTATTTATGAATGATTGATTTCAATTGTGTCATTAATGATGTTTTGTGATCATTCTAAAGAATTTTTTTTTTTTCTAGTTTGAAAGTAGGGTGGGGGTTTATCGAGCGACTATTTCCTAAAGTGATTAATGATATCAGAGAGAGTTTATTCATATGAAAGAGCTTTTCATAAAAAGAGGAAAAATACAAATTCTTTTTTAAATCATTCCCAACTTGGCTTCCTATATTATTGATTGAGAATAGTTCAAAGTACTGAAAACGGAATAAATCCCACGGAAACTCTCTCTCTACTTATCTCAATACAACTTTTTTTTTTTCTCAGGCTTACGAACTAAACTGAAAGCCGAAATCTATTCGATCACATACAAAACGTAATTTCCACGTAAATATTGCTTTATTGGTTTTCTATAGTAATCCAAGTTCAAAAGGCTGATTGCTTTATTCTCATCACATGAGATAGCTAGCCATCTTTGCAGTAATTCGCCAATTTAGTTAAATAATTTCTAAATTAAAAAATAATAAATTATCATGTACGGCCCTCTTTCTATTATTATTAAATTGTTATTGTGAAATAGAGGATATAAAAAATTCTCCATTTTAAATAGAATCCGCCTACTTGCAATAAAGAACCGATCTATGGAATAAAATTGATTTTATAATCTTATACTATTAAACGAGCAATGTACATTTGTTTATATGTAAGAACCTCAGTTCTTGAAAACTGTTCGATTTTTTCAAATTTTAAATATAGGCCCTATACCCCCCCCCCCGTATTTTTGGTACGAATATGAAATTACCCTAGGTCTTTGGGAAAATTCGAGTATTATTTTTTAGTTTTTCCAATTTTCTTAAAAATTCTCTCTGATTTATTTCAAATTTTAAATACTAATATGAAATTAAGCTTTTTTCTTAGAGATACTTCGAGTACTAGTAATTTACTGAAGTATGATACTTTTTAAGTTTTTTCTAATTTAATAAAAAAAAAAAAAAAAAACCCCGAGCTCTAGCTTCCGGAACTACAAATTAATTGATGTAAAATTTGAATTTTTCATCGGTAAATATTATAACATCGAACTATTCTAAATTTTGTTCAAAAAATAATATTTTTTAGGTAAATAAAAAAAACAGTAATTTGTCTAATAAAAGAAATTTGATCGTACAAATTAATTATGATATATATGATCCAGGCAAATTTATTTATATCATTTGCTAAATAATCGGACTTCCTGGGATCCGAACCCACACCGGTTGGCTTTTAATCTTATCCATATTGTCATTGTCACTGACCTCTAGTCAGAGAGGGAGGTGTTTAAATATTTCACAAAAGAAATTGTTTTTTTATTTGTTTAGTTTTTTTCGGCATCTGAGGCCATTTTAGACCCCGTCCCTATTTATTTAAATTGATTGCTGTACAATTCATTTTTCGCCTGGGACGGGATGCGAACTCTTGACTTTTGACACCAGAAGCTAACTTTTTAACAATGAAGGAACAATGAGTTCGATAAATTCATTTAAATCATTTGGATATCAAATGCTATAAATAAATGCGTCTTGACTCCAATAAATATCGTAATTTAATAAAGTATCGCTTCAAGTCTAAATGGCCTAAGATGCCTAAAAAGACTTAACAAAAGGACAAGCAAATAAGTAAAATGTGAATATGATTACAATCTATTTACACTTATAGTTAAATTCATTTTAACATAATATTTATTTCTCTCTTGTTTGTGATTGAATTTTGATATTATTCGAGTAACTATCAACAATTGCTTGAGTTGGCATTCACATTTTTTTTTTATTTCTTTTCATTCTTTCACTCTTTTGTGTGTATATATATCTCTGACAAAATTCCACATTGGAAAGTTTGTTCTTTTTACCTTTTACTTGAATAGTACCCAAATTCGATTTCATTTTCAAAGTCTTTTCGACGACGACGGATGCCTTCTTTTTGAAAGAAACAGGACAATACCAAAGTGTTCAAAGAATTTGCATGGCAATTTGGCCCTTTTTTATTTAATCTTTTTTCTTTCTTTTTTTTTTTTTTATTCAACAAAAACAGCCAATAAACTATTATTATTTTATTAGGCGGCCACTCAAATGAATAAATAAGAATATAAATTAAATCGTCGAAATTTGTATATAATAGCGTTGTTATTGATGCTGGACGCATTAAATGAGTGAAATGTTTTATTAGGACCTCTTTATGTTGAAGTATTTGCAAATATTTCGACGCTCTTAAGTTGGGACATCCTTATTACTCATTTGAGTTGTTTCCTCAAACAAATAAAAAGAGATAGGCGAGGGTCAAATGAGTCATATCTCGCACTGAGGATGTACTTATGTGAAGAGGCCGAAATATTGGAAGTAGGGGGTTGTAATAATACATGCTTTGTTATTTCTTCTTTACATTGTAAATATTTATATATTTTACTGGGTATGTTCTTCAAATTTAAAGTAGAATGTAAATACAAATGTAATATTAATTTTTCACATTCTGTCTAAAATGAAATAGAACGAAATTCAATAACATTAAACATTTGAAGATTAATAAAAATCATTTTACAATAATACTCGGGTGGGATTAAATCAATAAATCATATTGATGTACCCCCGGCCTTAGTTTTGAGAATTTTTATTATTTATGTTATAATTCCTCGAAAAAATATTCGAGATTTTTTGAAAAGGAAAAAAAAATATATATTTAATTTGATTTGAGTAGGATTTTTAATTATTTCAAAAGCTCTTTGGTTATATCAATATATAATTATATATTTTAAATTTTGTTTAAGGTCTTTTTCGGTATCTAAGGCCATTTAGAATCCACTCCTATTTATTTCAAATAGGTGGTAGCTAATTCAAATGAAATAAATTTTTCTCGCTTAGGACGGGAAGCGAACCCGGAATCCTAGCCACGAGAAGCAATGTCTGCTCTCTGAGGCACGGGTTTACGTATATCAATTATAAAATACGGGCTTACGTATATATCAATTATAAAATGTATTTTAATATTTGTTATAATAAATAATTCGCTAATAAAAATTTAATTGTGATAACAAAAATGTTTTTTTTTTTTGAATATGAATAAATGTTAAAGCAGTTGCGGGCACGTAACCCTTTAGTAAGCATGAGTTTTAATTTTGTTAATATAAAAGTTAGTTTGTTTTAAATAAAAAAATGTGTTTTATATTAGGTTAATACCATCCAAAATAATTTTTGTTGAACAATGAAATAAAAATATAGGCTAAAGATAAATAGCCCACGAAAAATAATGTTTTAGAAAACCTCGTCTAAAGGAATATACACTATTCATAAAGACATTTTGGTCATTTAAATATTGAGTAAGAAAATTATTTTTTTTTTAAAAATATTTACGTAATAGTGATGGAGGAGCCTCTCGATTTTCGATTGTGAAATCGACTTGATATTTTTCGATTCTCGGAATTGATTAATCATTTCTGAAAGTCGACTTTTTACTTTCAAGTCGACTTTTTATGTATTTAACAATTTTTTTAAATACAACACACACAAATATTGTTTTCAATAATTTTATAAAAGAATATTCTATCCAGAAATTGAATGTGATATGGCACCGAACATTAAAATAAAATAAGAAAGTTAAGTATCAAAATAAAATATTAAAATTGAGGAATTAAGAAAGTCACATATCTTCACTATCCGATCTTAGAAAGCGTGTTGATTGGTGAGTTATGTGTAGGTTTTAAAAGAAAGAAAAGAAAGATGAAAGACAATCAAAATCTTACAAACTATATTACCGTCGGATACTTGTAAGAAAAAAACGAAGTCGCCCATTGAGAATTGATTCTAATCGACTTGAAAGAGTTTCAACTCGATTCTAAAAAGTCGATTATTTTCAGTAAAAGATTCTTGACTAAAGTCAGAGTTCACTTTTCCATCCCTTCTACGTAAACACTGATTAATTCTCGCACCCTAGTCAGAAGAAGTAAGTAAATGTGATACTTTCCCTCCCTAGGATCTCTACGTAATACTTGAATGACTAAGTTCAGTTTTTTATATAGGCCTAACAGTTGTAATGCTCTGCTCGCCAAATGAGAATACAAATGAAGAGTCGAGCAAGCCAGCTAGATTTTAATTTGAAATTTAACAAGAAATTATCTTATAGTCAATCAACTATTCTAATTTCATTTATGCTCTAAATATATAATCCGAGACCCTATCGCATATAAATCTATCGGGCGATAAAACAAGTAAAAGGGCATTCTCGGGTTTGGCAACTTCGCCAACTTCTTGAGACAAACAGTAATCAAACCGTGTCTTTTATCTCGAATTTCTTTCACTCGCCCCACTTTCTTTCTTTCTTTTTTTTTTTTTTTTTTTTCTTAAGCTGAGCTAGTATCTTCTAGTTCTTACTTTTGCCAATTTGCACTTTTTTCATTCACATCTAATTTTCGAATTTCAATTCAACATCCACTCGCTATATAATTAAATTATTTTATAAAACTCGAACTTTTTTTTTTCGACAAATCTAAATGTTAATTGAATAAGAAATGAAATTTACATCAGATATAGACCCTGGTATAAAACAATTTTTTAACATTTTGAAAATTATTGAAATCACAAGTGACTTATGCAAAATGTTTTTCTCTTTTTTTCAGGTAAGCATCTAATAATTTCTTCACATTTTATGTTTATCTACACCAATGCATCTCTTAGTTCTTATATGATTTTTCAAAGGTAACCTTTTATTATTATTTAAAAGTAGGGTAAAAATTTTGACTAATATATATTTATTTTAATTGATAGCTTTAGATAATTAACTAAAACCATAATAAAATTTCTCTTCACAATTTTTCTTTTCTTACTTTTTAGAAAAATTTTTAATGTGAATTTTTTGAAGTCAAAAAATATTTTTTTAATTATAAGAACTTCTTCTTCTTCTGTCCTCGCCCTTATTATTCCCGCGGTGCGGGGTCGGCGGTTTTTTAATTATAAGAACCATTTATTATAATAGAGAATCAGATTGTTTATAAATGCTCTATTTTCTTCTACTGACAAATGAGTTTTAAACTAATATATAATCTCTAAAAAGAAAGAAAAATGTATTATACTGGTACTCAAATTTGGCCAAAATATTTAATTTAATTAATTGTTTAATTTTTGTACAGTTTATATACTCGTAGATATATTTTGAAATATTTTATTTAGAATATACAATTTTTTTTAAAATCAAAATTTGGGGGAGGGGGCAATGCCCCAAATGACGCGCCTGATCAAAGTCAAGTTTGTTAAAAAGCATTTTATGTTAATGATGGTTTTGGGCTGTGTTATTTGCTGAGAAACCATCCTTGGCTGCATCCTCTCAGAGAATAGAGCAACAAAATAAAAAATAAAAAAAAAACTACGATTTGTGTTGATGATTAATAGCTATAGAAAAATCATTTTTTATTATACAACATTGCATTATAAATAAAAATTTATTAAAAATTTTGGGCAAGCGGAGGTTAATATTTTTTAAATTTTTTTTTTTTTCTCAAATTTGCCCATAAACTTTTTTTTTTTTTTTTTTTTTTTTAAAAATTTTTTAGTAACCCGTCGATACATTATTTTTTTAAAAGCAGAAGAAATTTTCTAAAAGTGAAATACAAACAAACAATGAAATTTACTTGTGCCTTTGACTGATATTAACGAAAAGAAAAGAAAAAAAATTAAATTACTTCCTCTATTGTACTTTAAATTTCATATACTCGTATGAGCCAACTTGTACCGTTTATTAATTTTATTTTTGGGGAAATCGGCCTTCTCTGAGTTGTGGTCATTCCGACAGAGAGAGAAACTTGAGTTGTGGGTTGAGATAGGCTGTCTGTATATCTGTCTGTCTCAGTGTGCCCAAAGGCCCTTGATCCGCCCTTCCAAATGCAAATTGTCCCTTGCCAAACCGAAATGACCACCAAATCGAACGAAATACGTCTCTAGCAGAGAAGAGAGAGAGAGAGAAAGCGAGTCCATAACTTTCCTTTCTCTCCCTCACAACGCGTAGCTGATTTATAATTAATCTAATAAAAAATACCATCCCTTCGAAATTTTTCTTTTGATCATATCAGCGTATTAATTTAAATAAATATTTGAATTTACTATTATTATTATATTCTATAAATATAATATAATACATTAAAAACCATTCATCTGCTAAATTTTAATATAGATCTATATAAAATATATTTTAAACAATGATGTATTTTAAACTAATCATACTGGGAGTAAAATAAAATTAATGAACAAGAAAATTAAACTTTTTGTTACAATTATTTTTTTTTTCGACCTATTATAAATGATTAAACACCGCCAATTAAAATATTGGTAATTGTCAACTAAACTTGTATTTAAAATGATTTATTAAAATAGATTTGTCAAATGACTGGTGAATGAAAAATTTTTTAATAGAAAAAAATTAATTATTCAATCTTTTTCATAAAAGTACTATTTATGATATCCAATTTTCCTTATAATTTTTCATTCTTTTTTTAATAAAATTATTTAACTTATTCACGTTAGGTTATAGAATCAAAGATTAAAAAGGGTTGGCACCCCCGCCAGGAAGTTCCTCACGCCTTTTCTTCAACTCCGAATATAATTTAATATGAATATTATTTAAAAAAGAAAAGAATTATTTATTTTTAAAACAATTGTTTTCTTTTTTTAAATATAGAAAGAGAATTCTCTAGAGCTAGGGGGGCACCCCTCCCGTGGCCTGGCCAAGGCTTCGGCTAGCTTCGCCTTCCTCCGCCGGCGCTCGGGCGTGGGAACGCATTTTTGTTACTGCTGCTTTTTGTTACGTGACGTTTTCTGCCAATTCACCCTATAATAAGCCGTGTAAAAGAACTTCGTTCCAATTAAAATTTTTTACTTTCCCAAAATATTTTTATTTTATAATAAGCTTACAAGCATACAGTATAAAGTTCGACCACAGAAAACTAACCCAGGATCGGGGAATTGTGGAAAAATAGGAGAAATAAATTTATAGTCCCCCCGGTAGCTATCGGTATTTTGTAATTGGAAATATATATATAATAATAAAGTCATTCCATTAAATAACCTCAATAGCCGAAAAGGGTTAAAACTAAATTTATAAAGAGCTGGGGAGGGGGGGGGACTGGCAATACAGTAGAACAACAACCACCAAGATCGTTGTCCTGTAGCAAGGCCAAGGCCAGAAAAACCAGCGTGCGTGCGGTTGCCTTCGATACAAAAAATTAAATAAATATATTTTCAATACACCTCCTAAATGACCCCAGAAGCTGAGAACGCATATTAAAAAATCTGGGGTAAGAGAAAGTAAAAATGTAAAGTCTGAACCTAAATATAGGCCTATGTCGCTACACATCTGATGTAACAAGCTCAGAACAGAACACAACTTTCAATTATAGAAGTGGTGTACTTTAAGTAACCAGACACACCGGGGTAAGGGAGCGTACAAGTATTACGTTGCGCAATTTGGGGGGGAGGGGGTCTCATAAAACGTAACCATGCGTTACAAGGGGGGAGGGGGTTGAAAAAAGCGTTACGTAACTGGTATTTTAGCGACTTTCCGATACTTTGCGCAACATAATTGTGACTTTTAGATAAAAATGGCCACTTGAGCGTAACGTAACGTCTGGGGGGGTCAAGAAAAATGTTACGGCGCGTTACATGGGGGGAGGGGGTAAAAATCTTCAAAAATTGCGTTGTAATACTTGTACGCTCCCTAAAAAAAAAATTCTTATCAATTTTCGTATCAAGGTGTTTTTTAAACAAGAAATTTAATTTTCATAGACTAAATAATCCTCTTTTTATTAAATTTTTTTTCTATCTAAAAGATTTTTGTTGAATTGCCATTTTGATGTTTAATAATAAAACAAAATCCATTAACATAGTAATGTTGTAATTGAGGAATAAGAAATTAATCTCACATATCAGAGTCTTGGCCAATGTAATATATTTTATTATGTGGAACTCAATTTATTTCCTCTACCGCTTTAACAACATGGCTAAAAGTAATTTGGTCGTAATTTGCACTGGCGACAACGATTTTATGAATTTATCTCTAAAAGGTCAACTAGACAAAAGAAACATCGTCGTCGGCTGCAAAACAGAATGTGCAGTCGGGACAAATAATGAAATAATTCCGGGTCCCTCCGAAGGGCGTTAAGTACTCTCTTGGTTGGCCTCTACGTGGCGCCCAATTCCGAAGGCAATGCCTTGTATATACCGGATATATATGCCGGCCAGTGACTCGGTGTTAATTAACCGAAGTAATATAAACTTTTACGAGGTACTAACGTCCGAAACCTCATGCTTACTGTCGTCTGTCTGTGTAGCTGTACACTGCACAATACTTTTCATCTCTCTTGTCTCAGATTCTTAACTCTTATTGTCGTTTCTCTCAACTCTAAACTAAACACATTCGAAACTTTTCTTAAGATTTTTTCCCATCCCATTCCAGAGCTTGCCTTCTAATCATCAACTTTGTACGCTCTTATCTGCAGTCGTAAATCGGTCTCAACGAAAAAATCTGGTGTGACTGGCGCACAGCACACAACTTTCTCTTACCCTTCGGTAAGAGAAAGTTGCGCACTGTGCTGGTCACACCAGATTTTTTGTGTCGAGATATATTTAGTTTCCGATAGCATCTTAGTTTCAAACTTGCATTTTAAATGTTGACTGCTTCAAATAAACTATGGTTATTTTTCAAAATTTTAATCTCATATTTGGACATTTTATACACAATATAGAATCGTAAATAAATACAAAATTTCATAAGAATTGGAAAAAAAAATTTTAAATGCCTAAAAAGTTCTAAAGGGGACCCCCTTTTGAATCGAAATTAACATACAAATCCCTATAGGAAATTAACATTAGGCCTATGCGAAGATAAGGTGGAAAGGGAATTTAAAAAGAGTAGAGACAGGCGATAATGTTTGCAAGTGAGAGAGAGACATATATGTTTTCTTTGAAACAATTAAAGACACAAATAAATTTAAAAAAAAAATGGGAATTTAAATAATAATTGATTTTTAATCTAATAAAAAGAAAAAGATTTAAATTCCGTTACCATGGCAACCATTTCTATCTTTCCTATGAAGAACAAGAGTAAAGTGGTCTTCAGAAGATTTCAACGGCAAAATGAGAATATACATTTTAAAGAGCATCTAAAAAATAGTTCATTTATGAATTTTAAAAAAAATCCTTGGAGGGAATTTTGAGAAAATCGAAAAAAACTGAAAAAGTACATCAGTAAAGTACTAGTACTTTTTGGCCGATTTTGTTCAAAAGCTTATTTTGAGATTCTTCAAAGGTACCTAAGTTAAATATAAAATTTCAATCCGGTAGCTCAATTCCTTCATGCTAAAAAAATGGTTCCACACATACAGACACACATACATACACACATACACACACACAGACCAATTTGCGGGACCCACTTTTTTGGACTCAGGGGACCTCAAAACATGTATATCCATCAAAATCTCGACATCGAATTTTTGACATGATCGCAATACTTTCTCTCTCTATATATTTCATATATAGGGTAAGAGAAAGTAAAAATTACCTCACTACGATCACAAATATAAAGCAGGTTCCCTTCCTTCTTTTCTTTCTCTTTTTTTTTTTTTTTTAGAACACAAGAAAGAAAGCAGCACAAATTTTCTTAAAGGAGGACGAGGGGACTGTTGTAATCAAAGATTTCGCTTGGTTGCGTTTTCATCCCTCTTCTTGAATAACCAAAAGTCTCCCCCACTTTTTGGGTCAATATCGAATTAGCCGGTGCTATAATCCTTCAATGACTTTTTTTTTATTTAATCAACTTTAATAAAGAAAAAAAATAAATATATAAACCAATTTTTTTTTTTTTTTTTATACTTCAAATTGAATTCAAGCAGAGAAAATCTTTTTTTTTTCCTATGGTCATTTATTCCATTTTTTTTTTCTATAATACTCTTATTATGTTCCTAATTGGAAATTATTTCAGCTCTCGAGTTCTTATTTAAGTACGATTAAAATTTAATATTTTTTTGTTTTGTTTAAAATAAAATAAAGGGATTATTAAGAGGGAAGAAAGAACATTTACTTTTTCCGCAATAAGCATACAAATATTTTCTAAATTAAATAAAATAATCTTTCTGCCAATTTATATTTACTTTCTTTTGTCTATATAGGTACTATTGAAAATATCGCTATTGTGAGTCAAGATTTTAATAGGAATGCAAGTTCCTGAATCCTAAAAATGAGTTATGGGTCTATCAGTGTTTAGGCAAAATATTTCAAAAACGAAAAAAACTATGAAATTTTAATTAAATAACTTTATTGAGATTTTCATTTGATAGAGGCTCTCCTGATTGCTTAATATCCTCTCCTTTTATTTATCTTATCCTTCGATAGCCACTTCTGGCTTTTTTTAACCAACTTTGTTAAAAATCAAATTCAAAAGCTTAGATAATTGTGTCTAACTTCATGGGGATAATTGTATACCATATATGCCATGGTATGTTTCTAACTTCATTGCATATAAAATTCTAATAACTTAACATAGGTGTCCCTTGGAGGTTAGTTCGCTTGAATCGATTATATTTTCAAATCATATATCAATATCTTCATCATGTTTACTTGTTTTGTTCTTTTCCCTAAGATAGTAGAACTCAGAGGGTATTAAAATAAAATAATTTATTTTTTGAAATTTTTCTTTTGCGAACCTATAAAAGACTTCATTTTAGCTGGGTTGTGATTCTTGACGAACTATTTTCAAGGCCTAAAAAACACATTATTATACAAAGGTCAGATCATCTGAAAAAAAAAAAATGAATTATATCTGTTACTGACCTTTGTATACTAAAATAATATATAACTACTTGAAGTCCGTGGAGGAGGAAACATAAGAAAGCACAGGTCAACCCAAAATTAGCATAAATCATTTAGAGAATAAATAAAAGAAAAATTTTAAAGTTTAGAAGAAAAAAAAGATATAATAATGATTAGTAGTGATTTAATTATTATATTTCCATTTCTATGAAGAAACTACTGTTCATGTCTGTTGTCGATTTAATACTTTTTTGGATCATGGTACATTTCACTAGTATATAAAAGATTTATGTCTGTCCGTCCATCATAAATAAATTTGAGATTTTCAATCATTTTTTAAGTCGCGGAATTTCATTTATTTTTACGACGGTTCATCAGAGGTTAAGCGATAACCTTTTTTTATTATACTAGGGTAGATTCGAATACAAATAAAGTTTTATAAAGTTAAAATAATTTAAAAAAAAGTATTGGGGCAGATGTATCTATCGATCGCAGCGTGTGATCTGCATTGCTTCTATTGATTTTGATATTATTAAATACTTTACTAAATTTTTTAAGTGTGATTATATTATGGTTTAGAAAAAAATTATATCTTGAACTTGGAAAATTTCTTGTTAACGTTGTATGTTAATTTATTTTTTCAGAAAGTTAATTACATATTATTATACCAATATTATAAATATTGGTATAATCATTTATTAAAATTAATTTTAGGAAAGCATTGAATATTTTATTGGAAATCAATTGTCTATTAGTAAATAAATATTAATTCGTGGAAGCAAATATAATTAATTTCAATACATACTAGTTTGTAAGTCAGGGGTAGCCAACCCTGCGCCCACGACACAATTCCCGATAAATGAAAATAATTAAGAATTTTTAAAAAATTAAAAAAAGCTTCAACAACAAACATAGGTAATGCTTTTATGTCGAGATTTTGATGAAAATACACGCCCTATTCCCGCGATGCGGGGTCAGCGGACCTAACTTACTCCCTCCAGCCCTATCATTCTTTGTTTCGACCGGAAGAAATAGGACAGGCCGGCCCGTCGCACGGTCTAACGCCTGTTGAAAAGATGAAGGAGACAGACATACAAGAATTAAAGGATCGCCTGTCCCAGCTCGGGTAGCTCGTGGTCGCCATCCACGTACCCACAAAATGTGGGCCCCTGAGCGATTTGATGAAAATACACGTTTTGTTTTAATAAATTTTATATCTTATATTCGAATGTCTAATTTAGAAACTAAATCAATGTTGGCACAAAAAATCTGGTATGCCAAGCAGGGAACACAACTTGAAATTACTAAAGGTCACACCAAATTTATTTATTTGATATGATTCCACATCAAAATGACAAGTTATCCCTTTAAAATTTTAAGAAACATCTGATTCTTTTGTGAATGTTTCATTCATTAAATTGAAACGAAACAGTTTTGATATATTTTCATAACGTTTTAATTTTATTTATTTATTAATTTTTTTTTTTTGTGTAAACGATCAACAGAGATCTTCTTGCAAAATATCTCTACTTATTTGTTGGATCTCTGACATTATGTAGGCCGGAATGAAAAATAGGGTGTGACTGATCGCACAGCTTACCTTCGGTAATCGAAAGTGTGTTCTGTGCTTGTCACTCCAGATTTTTCGTGTCTTCAGAATATTTCAATGGCAAAATGATAATATACATTTTTGTTTTGATTTTTTATCAAAATTAACGAAAATTTTCTATTTCTTCTTTGATTATTTCAAAAACTATTCAGTTTTCAAAAAAATGTCAAAGAATAAAAACTTTTTAAAATAGAGTATTTTATCATAATATAACAAAAAAATTGAAAATTTCAAAATTTTTGAAAAAACTTTTTAAGTAAAGTACTACTTCCAAGTGACGTATTTACTCCAAAAGTTGATAGAAATCTACAATTTTAGTGTAAGGAGCATATACCAAATTTCATCGATCTAGCTGCTTTGGTTTTTAAGCAATCGTGTTCACACACACACACACACACACAACACAAGACATAATGCCAAAAATGGTTTTTTTTGGACTCAAGGAGGTCTAAAACGTGGTGAAACATCAAAATCTCGAAGTCGAATTTTTTTACGATTACAATACTTTCTCTATACGAGAAAGTAAAAAAAACTAGAGCAATATTTCTCTTCAATTAGAAAAAAAGTATTTTTTATTTCCATTCATCATCCCTCCCCTTTCGTTTTTTTTTAATTTTAATTTGAAAATCATTTTCTTTTCGCAACGTGTTCGATTCTATTTAAATCCGTGTGAAAAGGCATTAGAATTAGGATAGTGGGAGGGTGTTCTTAGGGGGGGTGGGGTGTTCTCTCGATACTTATCTCCTCGGGAGCCGTTGTCACCGTGGTATAGGGCTCACAGATTTACCGTCTCGGTTTCTCTCCCTTCCTTTTCGGGTTTATCTCTCTTTGCGCATCTAGACACGCCAACCTACCAACCAAAAGCAAATAAATACCCCATTTAAATAGGGCCCTATACGTTTGCTGGGCCGGAGACGTCGGCCAAATTTAAACTTGAACAATTAGTGTAGATAAGAGAGAGAGAGAGAGAGAGAGAGAGAGAGGCTTCCTCCCTTTGTGACTCGATAAATGCACTTGACTTGAACAATTTATCAACTTTTTCGTTATTTCCATATCTTCTCTTTGAAGAAAAAAACTTTTTACATTCATTTATTTGATTCGGAAATCTTTTTTTTTTTTTTAATGTTTTGCCCTTTAGGCAAAATTCTAAAATGAATTACCAATAAGCTTAATTTTTATCATAATATAAAATATACCAAGTATTTTTTTTTTTTTTTAATTACCTTTTTTTTTGTTCTATCATAAATAGCAGCAAACACCTCCAGGGCAAATTTTTTATTATTTCATTCATTTGATGGCAATTTACATTATAAAGATAAATTAAATCAACGGTATTTTTAATTAATTTTTTTTTTTTGTATTCATATTCCAATATTTTACTTTGACATTCATCATTTTTTTTTTTTTTTAATAATAATTGATCTTTATATGAATATTATTTCAAAATTTAAAATAAAATAATTAAAATAGAAATTGTAAAATAAAATGTTTTATATTAAATATATTGATATAAGCAATAGAGGGGTGGAGGTAATTATTAATATACAATATATACTTTTATTTTATAAAATTTATATTTGTTTAAATTATTTAACAACTCGATTAATATTAATTAATTTTTATTTGAATTATATATCAAATAATTCTATTGTTATATAAATTAAATGAAATTAAATATGGATTATTAGCATATAGTGTAATAATATGTGGGTGATATATAATGAAAGGGATAAAAATTAAAATATTTCAAAGTATTCATATCATAATACCATTCAAAGACCATATTAAAAAAATTCGTATTCTAATTATCCCCTCCAGGTCAGTTCTTAAAGTATTAAAAACAAATAGATAAATATTTTATCCTTTATTAATTATTCAACAATTCAAGGCAATTTTTTTTTTTTTTTTTTTACACTCCCCCCCCTCCCCCCCCCCCCCCCCCCCCCCCCCCCCCCCCCCCCCCGGCCGGCGCCCCCCCCAGGCCAAAAAAACCATAACCGCCATCCTTAATTAATGAATTAAAATAGGGGCCGGGCCATTTTATTAATCCACCCCGGAGGCCACCAAGAGAAAAAAAAAAAACCGGCCGGCCCCGGACCCCACCCCCGAGGGGTGGGAAAGGAGGGGAGCCCCCCCCCCCCCCACCCCACCCCCCGGGGGCTCAAGGCAATTTGTGTTTGCTTGAATTAATTTTCTACAAATGTGTAGCTTAGAATCTCTACCTTTCTTTTTACTAAACCTAAAATAAATATTACCTTTTTTTTAATTATTATTCAAAAAAATACTCTTCATCTTTTTATTAGAGTACATTCTTGTTTACTTGTAGTATTTTAATATCTCTAAAGTAAATAGAGAGAAAAGAGTTGACCTCTTTACTTGATTTCTTGATTCTAATTAAAAAGTTTAAAAAATATTATACCAGTAGTCTTTTTTTTTAATAAATAATAATTATAATTTTATTTTATTTACTCAAATGAAATTTTAACATGATCTGTCATTATTTAGAAGAATAATAAAAAATAATAATCTTAATTATAAATAAGTATAATAACTTTATTTTTCCCTTTTTTTTCCCTCTATATATAGTTAATATATATAGAGAGAAAAGTATTGTTTCATGTCAAAAATTCGATGTCGAGATTTTGACGGATATACACGTTTTGAGGTCCCCTGAATCTAAAAAGTGGTTTTCGCGACATGGTCTGTCTGTCTGTCTGTCTGTCTGTCTGTGGGTCTGTCTGTGAACAAAATATCTCAAGAACGAAAAGAGCTAGGAGGTTGAAATTGTATATTTAAGTTAGGCACCCCCTGGGACGTGACACGAAGCTTTTAACAAATCGACCAAAGAGTACTAGTACTTTACTGATGCACTTTTTCAGTTTTTTTCGATTTTCTCTAAATTTGCTCCAACGATTTTTTTTAAAATTCAAAAATCAATTATTTTTTAGATTCGCTATAAAATGTATATTCTCATTTTGTGATTGAAATCTTCTGAAGACCACTTTACTCTTGTACTCCATAGAAAAGATAGGAGAAATGGTTGCCATGGTAACAAAATATAAATATTTTCCCATACTTATAAATTTTACAACTTGAAAATCGAATGTACCATACTGTCGGAAACTAAATACATGTCGACACAAAAATCTGGTGTGACAAGCACAGAACACAACTTTCGATTACCGAAGGTAAGAGAAAGTTGTGTGCTGTGCGCCAGGCACACCAGATTTTTAATAAGTATTTAAACTTTGATATGTCATTAAAAAAAAAATTATAATTATGATAAATCCAGAAACAAAGGCATCTAAATTTACTCTCTGTTGAAACTTCAAAATGGATTATATAGAAGTTTGGGATTAGGCTACACAGAATTTTCCCGAAATTTCATTAAATAAAGTATAGGCCTATCTAATAAACTATTATTTTTTTTTTTTAATGTAAATTTTAATATTCTAGTCATGAAAGAGAGATGGGATTCCTCTCTTGGTCTCAGGGGCGTATATAGAAATTTTTTTCGGGGGGGGGGCCCGAACTCAAAAATTTTTCTGCTGAAAATTTTTTTTTTAAGAAACTAAATTTTTTTCACACGAAATTTTTTGCGGAACATTTTTTCTTTTGCAGAACCAAAGTTTTCCATCCTGCGGAAAAATTTGTTGTGCTGATGTCTGTATATCCCTATATATGTATATGTGTTTGGGAAATTTCGGGGGGGGGGGGGCCGGGCCCCTCGCCCCTCCCCCCTAATATACGCCCCTGCTTGGTCTAATTTCAGTGTGCTTTATAAAAACATTTTTCAGTTTTAAACTCTCGATTCACAGGCTCTGGTTGTGTATTTTATAATGTAAATATCAATTTAATATTAATTGATAAAAAAGCATTAGGTGATATAATTAATACTGATGAAATGAACGAATCTGAACATTATTATCATCGTGAGAAGTGAAGGCAAATTGTTATTCTGCTTTTGAATTTCGAAATAAGAATAAAGTGTATTATTTCACCTATAAAAACTTCAAACATACCATCTAATGTATTTTTATCTCTTGATATTTGTTAATTTGATACATTATTAGAATTTTTTTTTATTTCTTGTTTTTACTATAATGTCCGATGTGTGGTCCGTTATTGAATGTTATATACTGTGCTTATCACACCAGATTTATTGTGTCGATATTTAGTTTCCGGCGCTATAGTAAAATTTACAAACCGAAAAATATAATATTTATATTTTGTTAACGTGGCAACCATTTTTCTCCTATCTTTCTTAT
The DNA here is from genome assembly GCA_023213315.1 of Euborellia annulipes. Classification (NCBI taxonomy): domain Eukaryota; kingdom Metazoa; phylum Arthropoda; class Insecta; order Dermaptera; family Anisolabididae; genus Euborellia; species Euborellia annulipes. The sequence goes on along the minus strand of JAKCPI010016974.1, from coordinate 12,115 downwards.
GAAGTACAAGAGTAAAGTGATCTTCAGAGGATTTCAATGGCAAAATGAAAATATACATTTTAAAGAGCATCATTGAATTTAATATCAAAATCGTTGGAGCAAATTTTGAGAAAATCGAAACTGAAAAATTACATCAATAAAGTACTTCGATTTTGTTCAAACGCTTCGTGTTATGTCCCAGGGGGCCTAACTTAAATATAAAATTTCAATTTCCTAGCTCTTTCCGTTCTTGAGATATTTTGTTCACAGACACACACACACACACAAGCAGACAGACCATGTCGCGAAATCACACTCAGGCGCCTTCAAAACGTGTATATCCATCAAAATCTCGACATCGAATTTTTGACATGAATCCAATACATATATTAACATATATAGAGGTAAGAGAAAGTAAAAATGAATGAGTAATATTTAGTAATATACTGTATAATAGATTTTTTGACTTAAGATAAAAAATAATAGTCTCATCTATTTAATTTTAACCCCATTTTTTTGATAAATTCTTAGCCTAAGATATCAAAAAGCCTCTTTTTCTTTTTTTTTTACAGGTATATGTATGTGTAGCGTGATATATGGTGTGGGATATCGTTTAAAAATTGCACTCTGGGAAATCTTGCTCGGTGGCCGGGCAACAAGGCTCAGAGCTTCCATTCCTTAACTGATATAAATGCGTTGAGCGGCGTTTCGGGCCGTTGAGGCATTAGCCTCAGTGAGCTAAACCAGAGTTAATGTTTGTTCTGGGGCCCCAAGTCACCCGGACCGACTTCTTGCCCCTGATATATCTATATATCTATATCAATGGCAATGGGCTGGTTCTAGGGGGGAGATGGGTTGGGTTCTTGGCTGTAAATCAAGCAGTGAGGCTCTGGTTTGTGACACCCACCCACGCCTTCCTTACAAGCTTACTTACGAGAACATGTGCCAGTAAGAAAGTCATTAGAATATATAATTACGCGAATGAGAGCTTCTTCATATAGAAAGTACACGACTTAAATGGATTCAACCCTTGCCTCGTGGCCTATTTGTAACTAATTAAATATATATCGTATTTCATTAAAAACTTATGTTATTCAAATTTATTTTACAGTTTCATTAAATTTTTTTCATTTCCTAATTCTATTACTTTATATTGAATATATTCTTAAAATTCTTAATTATTAATTTTTTAGAGCATGAATGGAAATAAAAAAAAAAATTACGTTGAATTTCAGCTCTCTGCTCTCGCCCCCTCCACTCCAGGAGAAAATTTATTTTCATATACAAGTTATAACTAAGTTTAGTGGATAACAAAATAATATTTTATAAAAATTGGATGACAGTCAGGGATAAAAACAGATGAAAAATAAAATTTCACATTTGATTTTCATTTGTTGGCGTTTCGAATGCCATTCCTCTCCTTCCTCAGGACAGTTGGTTTGACAATAAGCCTATCAAAATTATCGACAAAATAATATATTGTTCAAACTCTATTTAAATTTCAATTTGGAAGAAGCCCTGTTTATTAGACTTATGACCTGCTTAAAACTTTTAATCAGAGTTCCGGAAGCCCTTGACCTATGGCTCAGGGGTAGAGCATTAGCTTCTGGTGCTAAGGGCCAACCAAGGGCTCGCATCCAGTCTCAGGAAAAAAATTATTTCAATTGAATTGGATACCATTTAGACTTCTAAATGGCCTCAAAGGCCGAAAAAAACCTTAAACAAATTTAAAAAAAGAGTTTCGAGAACTATGCATCATCCATCTTCAGGGAAAAAGATGGAATAAAAATTTTAATACCTTTATAAATCTTTAAGTAAATACAACAATTTGCTATTGTAGAGGATGAATTAAAAGTTTTGATCTTTTCAGAAATATTTATTTTATTATAGAGAAAACAAGTGGTAAAGCCCGCCGAAGGCGGCTACATTCCCTCCCTGGACATGGGGGTTGCCTTTGAAGAGCAAATGCATCAAATTTATTCTTGCTCACTGTTTGGAAATTTTGCAATTGCTCGCATTCGGCCTCTCTGAATTAAAGTTTTAAATTTCCCTCTCTGCTTCCACTTCCTTTTGCTTTAGCCAATTAGAGCCCTGACAGGCACATACACTACACACAGGAATTCAGTGGCTAGGGCTTTATATATAGTAATGATAATAATAATGAAAATAAATTGTATCATGAAACAAGATCTTCTGCTTGTTAGAGAAAAGGCGCCGGATTGCTTCTTTGTTGTCAAACTTTTTTGAATAGAGATTTATTTATACGAGAGTGTTGAGTTATTTAATTTGAATTTAATTCTTATCTTTTTAATAATCCAACTGCTGAAAGCCCTACTTCAGAATAATTTTCAGGGCACACTCTTTTTAAATCCTCCTTTTCTCTTCTGTGGATTCTTTAGAGAGTAATAATAATAAAACTTATTTATATTTTTATCTGGTTCGATGTCTTAATGCACTCTGTGTTTTGGGAACTGTCATAATTGTCAAAAGCGTCGTTCGTTCGGTGCTGATAACGTAGAAATTCTCTCGTCCCTTGAGATAACGTTCTCAACTAGACAGCTTGGATCTGCTGTTATTGTAATTATTCATAAATAATAAAGGATAATTAGTTCCCTGGGCTGACGGAATTGATCGAAAGTCCAGGACATGAATTTAAACATAAGCATGGTAATTTAAAATTTCTTATAGGTTACTATTGAAAATGTATTTAATAATAGATCTGAACTTCTTTTCTTCTATTATATATATTTAGAGAATTTAAGAAAAAAATGTAGCAGCAATTCGAAATCACGGAGGGGAGCCGAAAATTTTAATTAATCAACTACAGTATTTGAATGTATAAATAACTAAAACTTTCGGCTTATAAACTATTATTAGAATTATTTTGGGAGAAGGGAGACCTCTGAGCCTCTGTTTGTACCCGAAAATATATTATAAATTATAATTAAAAATATTTATTATAACTTGAAAAATATTTTAAGATGATCATTTGGTATTTTTCCTACTTGTAAACCGCAAAACAAAATTCCTTCTTCCAAATAGTAGTTTCTCTCTAAATACAAATAAGCTAGTATATATGCCGAGTACTTAAGCCTTAATGAACTTGTCAACAAAGGGCAGGTGGATTTTGCTCTTGGCTCTGTATTTTAGAACAACTACAAATATGTAGAGATAATGAACGACCTCTGACGTCAAAATGCCAGTGAAATGCAATAATAATAATAGGTAAAAGTTAAAAAAAAAGTAATATTTTTTTTTCCACAACGAGGCTAGAATAAGATTTCATATATCTTATAATCATTACATAAGATATTTTTTTTTCTCAAAAATAAAAATAAAAAAATCAAGTTCAAATATGATTTTCTTCTTTTATTGACCTTAGTTAAACGGCCACTCGAAGTAATATTCGCTTGTTGACAATCGATCACTTGCTGTTGCTGCTGCTACTCCTTTTATCGATATCGATATAATTGAAAGCACCGAGCTGGAGACGATTATCTTATGAGAGCCAATAGCATAAGCTGGAAGTTGGAATTGGAGCTTGGATAGAGGGTGGATGAGAGTGGGGGGGGAGAGGGAGATCGGCCGTGGGATCGTGAAGATCTTGGGGATTGGTCCAGACAGGATGCCAGGCATCCCTCACTAAGATTAATGGCCTGCTGACCCTTTGCTCTCGAGATAAAAATAGCCCCTCGTGCTATTAAATTTTCAAATCAACATTTTGGCAACGTAAAATGTCTAATATTTGACGTTTCACCTCCCTATTCTATAACAACATCTTAGCTAAGAAAAAATCAATACTCAAGTTATTTTAGAATATTAAAATTCTGCTTTTTTTTTTAAATTAACTAATTAAAAAATTTGGATATTTATCTTATCATCCATATTTGATACAAATGCGTAACTTGTCGTGTCTTAAAATAAGGCTAGGAAAAATTTAACCAACTTTAATTATTGTATTAAGCCAAATATATGAACTAGTTTTAAAGGGTGAATATGAGGGAAAACCTAAAAGTTCATTTCATCCACTAATGACGATATAAGTCACAAATACATAAAAACTAATAAAAATTAAAAAATCTATTTTCTTTAGTCATAGTTTGACTGACACTCCTGTATATTTGTGACCGTTCACATAAAAAAGTACCAAATCTTCACTGTGCTAAATTTTCAGGAGAGTCAACTTTACTAAAAAAGTTCAAAAAAATCGATTTTTGGAACCAAGTTCTTTAACACAGCTGCTTACACAGGGTGAATTGGGAGAAAATGTAACGTAACAAAAACGCGTTCCTAACAAAAATCCGTTCCCAGCACCCGAGCGACGGCGGAGGAAGGCGAGATTAGCCGAAGTCTTGGCGAGGCCACGCCCAGCTTCTCCTTCTCTTTATTTCCTCCCGAAGGCGGGGTTTCCGTCTATTTAAATAATATTCATATTAAATTATATTCTGAGTTGAAGAAAAGACGCGAGGAACTTCGTTCCTGCAAGGAGTCCTACGACCCCACAATTTTGCTTTTTTTTTATTAAGCTTACTGATTCCAATTCTCTAGTTCTTCATCTTATATGATTAAATATTCGATTCATCAGAATATTTTATATCAAAAAATTGAAAAAACAAGACAAAGGCGAGATAAGAAAAAAGGGACCAAACAAACTTTAAACTCATTTTTCTCAAAAGTAGGTTTTTAATAACCAAAATTTTAAAAATTTATATCTTCCAAACAAAAATGATAAAAAAAATTCTAAAAATACCGGCTTCCTCAGCAGAATGCGTTCAGAAAGCATAAAAGCTCAATTGTGACCTCTATGAAGGGCTTTTCATGTGGACGGTCACATTTGTTTGCCTGCACTGTATTTAATATCATATCTTTAAGTAAAATCGATGTTTTACGAAGAATTTTTTTTTTAATTTATAGCTGATTAATTATTCTCTTAAGAGAAAAACTTTCCAAGTAAAAATTGAATTAAAACTTTTACCCATCAAAGGATATTAAAAAAAAAAAAAAAAAAAAATTAAACGAATATCGATCGCCAAAAAATTAATCAAAATAAAAAATATTGATAATTTTATTATTTTCTGTCTCAAGCTTTTTAATTATAGACCACATTTTATATTAATTATTTATTAAAAATATAAATACTGTATAACGTTTCAACTACTTTTTCTGCAGTCGTTATCATTTACTGTGCGCTTGCTTAGACTCAAGCGAACCAACCTCTAAGGGAACTTACGTGAAGTTAGTAGCATTTTATTTATATACAGTGAAGTTAGAAAGATAGCATCATCCCATGAAATTAGGCGACAGCATCATCAAAGCAGTCTAACTTCATGGGTAATGATGCTATATGTTGTTGCTAACTTCACTGCGTGTAAATGCTACTAACTTCACGTAAGTTCCCTTACAAGTTGGTTCGCTTGAATCGGAGTAAACGCACAGTACTTGAAATCGACTGCAGAAAAAGTTGTACATTACTTATATTTTTTTAAATAAATCATTAACACAAAATTTGGTCTATAATTGAAACTCTCATAATATTAATAATACTACAAATCGCAAAAGCTTTAATAAACAATACGAATATACGTTACATATCTGTAGAATAATTAATGCATGCCTACTTTCCGCGCTAAGGAAGGAAATCTTACAGTATATATAATAAAAAATAATAAAAAAGAACTCTCCTCTCTTAAGTTAACACATTTAAATGTGATATATATGAGTAGATAATACAATTAGAAACATTTTCAGTCTGCGAGTTGAAAAGCAAAAGCCAGTCTAATCTTTGTTTAGGGGAGTAGGAAGCTCTTTCCTTTGATCTGAAGCCTGGTTTACGAATTTCGCCGAGTGAATTTCGCCTGTCAGCCATCCATTCCATCGGCTATCTGTTTCTGGCTCCCCATTTGGCCATCTGACTCTTTCCTGAGTGGTCAACAAACATATGGCCCCTTTTACCGGAGCTCACCCTCCTACCTCATTAATTCCACATGAAATTCAACGATTATTTCAATTTAAAACAAACCCATTTCAATCTTTGACTGAAATTTAATTTATTGTCCGAATGTTTTTTTTTTTTTTTTTTTTTTGTCTCCTCTCATCCATTTTTCCTCTTTAATTAATAATTCATATTATAATTTCGATTTGTAGTTGATGTTTCTCCTTGGAGGGTTTTTGAGGAGAAATTATTCTTGAATATGGAATTTCTATTTTTATTTCATTTTATACTCAGAGATATGAATAATATAAAAGCAAAAAAAAAAAAAAAATGACGAAATGAAATTGTAGTTATTTTTATAGCGATCTGAAAAATATCACATTATTCTTGTATAAATAAAATATTATAGTTATTAAAGTTAGGAAATGATAAAAAAAATAAGTGAATTTTTTTATAAATAAATTTATAATATACGGTACATATTTCATTTTGATCTTCAAGTTTTGTGCTAAAGAGTTAAATAAAAAGTCTTAAAGGACAAATAAATATTTATTCCCATAATATTTAAATTATAACTAGTTAGAGCCTTGTTTGAAAAGGATGGAATTTTTTCAAACAATGCTCAAATAGACTGTTCATTAGCCAGTCAAGTCAATATATCGTTTAAGATATGTTTGTGCTTAAGATTGGGCGAAATTGCACCCCTGGAGTCGAACCAGGATCTCCACGCTTTCGCGGCGGGTGGACTAGGATAAATGGGTCGACGCCCTAGGCCCCTAATAAATGGTAGTCCACCCAACGCGAAAGCGTGGAGCTCCTGGTTCGACTCCAGGGGGTGCAATTTAGCCCAATCTTAAGCACATATTTAAATTATATTGACTAGTAATGGTCCCAGACTTAAAAAAAAATTGCTTGATCTAGAGGTGGTAGGCAATCTTTTGGCTAAATTTGAGTACCTGTTTGTAAGTAAATTTTAAGAAAAAAAAGTTTGCCCTCCTCCCCCCCTCCAAGAAAAAGTTGAAATGACGCCACTGGTCATGAGGAATAGAACAACGAGGAACTAAAAATAAAAAGTTGATGAAAATAAGAAATTTTAGTAAATTTTATTTCACCGTTGGCTGTTTACAACCCCACCATCTGGATTTAATTAAAAATTTACAATTTACAATACTTTCAAAAATAAAAGAAAATTTTTTTTTATTAAAAATACTTATTAAAAAAAAAAAATTAATATCATCTTATTTTTTTAATTTTATATTCACGCTTTTAAATTGATATTTATTTCTTAAAATATCAATGTCTTGATTTTATTAACTTTACACGCTTTAATAAATAAATAAAGCCCTCTTTTATTATGATTTGTTGTTTGAATATAAATCTTAATAAAAGAAAAATTCTACTTCAATATTCATAAATATTAATTTGATCCACTCAAAATAAATATATCAAATCCGCAAAATAATATTAGCTTTCAATTAAAATGACTAAAAGGTAGAGGGATGGGACCTTTTGAACGAACATTGAATGGATTCAATCCATCTCTCTCTCCTCTCTCTGGGCAATAGAAATCAAAAATTCTCGTGACGAAGGCCCTGGGGCGTTATTCAAAACCCACGGGTTGACGGATTCAAATTAATGGAGCAGGCAGTCTCCAACCCCCGTAAACGCAATCCTCCCTGTCGGCGCCATATCTAAATTCTATGAATAATTTCTCGACTCTGGTCTGGCTGGCCATTGTGACTTGTTTCTAAATACATAAGAACAGTGGGCCCAACGCCATTTGTCCGACCTGTTTTGTTCGGGTGTTACGATTTAAACAGCTTTTATCTAATTAATATATGTTATGTCTTCTTGGGAATGTTGGAGATCATGGTCAGAGATATTTGAATAGCAATCACTTGGAAAATAAAATTTTTTTCCCTTTTCTATTTTTGTTATATTACAATCTCTAGCTGACTATTTAAATAGCAGGATTTAAGAATTTCCATTACATTTTCAAAAAAATCGACTTATTTGATATTTTCTATGCTTATTTTAGACTACCTTTTTTTTGAGCAAAAATTTAGTGTAAGTCATTTCGATGCATTTCGTCAGGACAAAATAGACAAATATGACAAAATAAAAATGAATAATCTTTCTCTGTTTCCGACAGGACAGAGAAACTGTCATTGATTTTGATTAATAATTTTATCCAAAAGCTGGATTAGAATTTCAAATCAACTTGAACTCAAAAGTCTACAATCCATAATCCAACATTCTCAGATTTATAATTAATTTTGTCAAATTTAATAATAGATGATCTTATTTAAAAAAATAAGAGATGAAGTTGCAAAACTTTCTAGTTTTTCTTGAGCAGATACTAATATTGTATAATAAAAAAAATATATATAATACAAAAAAATCTGGTATAACAAGCACAGAACTTAATGTTCTACTCACGATTAAAATAATACATTTTTTAATGGTTAATGGTTTAATGGTTTCATTTAATAAGCTTATTACTGACGAAAAGATCTGTGAAAAATTTTGCGGACATCAGTCCACATTCCCACCCTAACTATCTAAAATAAAAGTTGAATTATAATAATACAATAAATCTTTAGCCTATAATATATAACACTCCCGGAAGGCATCTAGGCCTCCATTCATCATATCAATTGCAAACGAAACGCTGAAACAAATCCCAAGGAAAGTTTAAGAGGAAAGACACTCATACAAACACAAGTAGTAACAGATTAATCTCCGCCTATCTGCCTAATCGATGTCATTTACTAACTAGCTAAAAAAAGAAGTATCTGATAGGTATTCGCAAGTCAGGATGGAAGCTCGGGCAAATCAAGATAGGTAGAACCCCCTTGATTGCTCATCTCAATATTGTCTTAATGATGTTTTTCAGATTTACATCTCAATTTTAGACTACAAATTCTTAAACAAATAGGAGAGACTATTGAACGAATACTTTAGTAGGCCTGAAGTAATACTTCTAATTCAAACAAGGCTCTACCCTACCTAGTTAGTAATACTTCTATTTTAATTATTATTAAATAAAATGGAAATATACGTCATTTCGTTCGTTAACTAAATCAAAACAGTAGAAACTTAAATAATAATATTATACACTGATTGCGTTTATTTTTTTGTTTTCAATTTGATTATGTCTGTTTAATCCGGCACTTGGCAGGTGAATGTTTCTTTTGAAAACAAAAGAAGAGAGAACACTTCTTTAAAAAAGCTTCTCCACCCTCTCTCGTCCTGCCCTTTGGTCTTGACTCATGCTTCCTGCCGTCTTCCTGCTTCCGACAGTACCTTTTACATCCCCTCACATTTCTTTATCAACATTTCGTTTATATAAGATCCCGCAGAGTAAATTTAACCTAAATGATTTTCGCTTTTAAAACAAGAAATCATTAAAATTTCTTTTATAAATTATAAAATAGATTATGAATCTCTTTTTCTTTAATCTTCTAAGTGGATTATATGATTTATTCTATAATATTATCATATTCTTCAATGTTTGCATTATTCTTCTTTCTTCGGCTGATTATTCCCACGGTGCGGGGTCGGCGAAATTTCATTGAAGGGTTTTTGCGACCGGGAAGGAATAGAACAGGCCGGCCCATCGCTCGGTCAGACGCCTGTTGAAAATATAGAAGGGAAGAGACTGACATGCAAAGAACAAAGTACTGCCAGTCCCAGCTAGGGCAGCTCGTGGTCGCCATCCACGTACCCACAAGATGTGGGCCCCTGAGCAACTTATATAATTTCTTTTTTTTTCCATTTGCCATTGAGGAAATCATTTTATTTAATTTGTAATAATGCCTATGTATAGGCTACAACAAAATTATAATGACAAAGCCTCTCGTCTTCTGAAAATTATATAACTTTAAATTAATTGTAACATTAAACTTAGCCGGATGCTTTAATAGAATTAACTTAGGCTTGCTAGCTCATGCCTATGTTTCTCGATCCAATAAAAATTTTACATTATTATACTAATAGGCCTATAATATAATTTGGTAGGACAAAGTACATTTTTACTAAACAAGAAACCAATATATTTAAATAATATTGATAATCAATTATTAATAAATTAATTTAGCTGGATTTTGTCTCATATGATTTTCCTTGAAGGTGCTCATAATTTCATAATGGAAATGATCGAGTACTTTCAGCTATGAGTAGCTCAAAATTTTAAAGCTATCGGACAACTAAACAAGCATAAATCTACTACATGAACATTAAATAAGATAGAATATAAAAATTTTAAATATTTTTTATATAAGCCTATTTATTTCACCATAATAAAAATTATATCAACATATTTATTAATTAGAGTGTAAGTATATTTCCACCTTTACAATATATTCTAAACCGAAATTTCAAATTGAAATATTGGGCCAAAAAGACCAAAATCCAGTGGATCACCGGTTAGCCCCCTAGGCACACAAATATAGGGAGGCATCATTACTCAGGATCAAAAAATACTAAGGCTCTCGGTAGAAGAATGGGTGGGAAAGATGGAGAAGCAATAAAGTAAATAAAAAAAAGTCTACTTTAAGGCCTTGAAGTAGCAGAAATAATTTTATTATTTCGGTTTTAATAACCGATCATTATTACTACACAATATTCAATCATAGACATTAACATTAACTTTAACATGTCATATTTTTTAAACGATTTGAGATTTCAAGTTGAAATTGAGCATTTTTCTTAGTCTCTATAGAGTGTACCTATGATCCAAATTTCATAGAAAACTGAGATGGGGAGGTTTAAAAGAATGTTTGACGAGGAATGACTCTTAAATCCAATACGGGCTATAAACCAGATTTTTTTTTTTAGACATCTTTATTTATAATAAATTTTAATCCATTTATCGGGTAATTCTCTCTTTAGGCTAGAGATCCTTAAGAACTCTTATCTGGCCCCAATTCATTTATTCAGGCTCTGTGCCCAAATAAAACCCAACATGCAAAGTTTGCATTTGGCTTCGCTTAAAATTGATTTGTCTCTCTCAGCAATATTGGACTTGCAGAGTCCAGCTGGAAATTCATGCCCAAAGCGGCCATCAAATAATATTTATTTTTCCAGGGGCCACTATAACTAAAGCTCTTAATCCATGCGAAACTTTTAATGAATATAACCACTCATCGGAACAACTTTTAATTTATATAATAAACCTAGTTACTTCAGGCAAATTGGATATTTTTTTTTCACGAATGAATATTTTTTTTTTTTTTTATGAATTTATCTTTCCTTTTTTTTACTCGCTATTGGCTTTTAGTTAAAAAATAATTGGTTTAAAAAAGCGCATGTTTATTTTAGTGCCAATCAATATCGAAATAAAACATTTCCAAATTGGCTCCAATTGAAATAACACACCTCTCTGTCTTTTTCTCCCTTCCCTTTTCAGTATTCTAAATTTAAATTTTTTGTTTTCAGAAAATTAATTATTTGTTAAAAAAATTGCAAGCTTCACTCTTGATTTGAAATTTATTTATTAATTAAATAAACAATGCAACTTATACTTGAATGGTTTTATTATACCAGTAACTTCAATATATAATTCCTGCTATTAAAATAAAATTAATCAAAAACCAACACCATTTAAAATCATTTTCACTTTAATGAATTCATTCGAGCTCTCTTGTTTGAAAAATAAATAAATAAAAGGGATGAGTGGTTTATTTATTCTATTTGTCAAAATGACTCATGGACGGGGATATGGAGTTCCCAGGCCATTGACTACGCCACTGTTAATTCGATCTGGACACAAACAGAAAAGGCCCCGGCTACTTTGCACCTGGGATACAAAAGGACCAGGGATGCTGAGCTAATTGGCCACCCAAAGCCAATTACACCCTTGCCCGTTGTCAACAAAGATGGGGGATGCTTTTACCCCCTTGCCTCGCCTTTCCCCACCCAATGGGGTGGCTGATTAAATTACAATCATGCCGTCAAAAACACAAATACAACGAGAACATCGCAGTTGAATAAAGAGAGGGAGAGAGTCTATAAATTATGCATTGTAATTTTGTCACATATTTGCATATTGATCTGAAACATATGCATTTATTACAAGCAACTTTTGATCAATATTTATTCTGTTAATGTCTTTCTTTTTTTGTTCCTTACCCCCTTCAACAAAATTTAAAGAATTCATTTTTATAAGCTCCATTTTATTATTTGGAATTTGAATCAAGAAAA